>CAUYSK010010306.1:0-128056 GCA_963575035.1 Avahi laniger | reverse complement strand
CAATTAATTCTGCAGCAGACACCAAATGAGTGTCCTCCAACTCAATTCTGATACTACCTGGAGAGAGCATCAGGTGAGGGCTCAGTTCCCAAGACTGCCTCCGACTTCAGATGCCAGTCACACATCCAGGCCTCCGGAACTTCTGACTTTATGGGCTTCAAACTGGGGTTCCCAAGACCCTCTCTTTGGGTTTGATTAATTTGCTGGAGTGGTTCACAGAACTCAGGGAAACATGTTTACTGTTTTATTATAAAGGGTATTACAAAGAATACAGATGGAGAGATGTGTAGGGCAAGGTATGGAGGAAGAGCACAGAGCTCCATGCCCTACCCGGGGCTGCCATCCTCCAAGAATCTCCACGTGTTCAGCTATCCAGAAGCTCTCTGAACTCTGTCCTTTGGGCTTTTATGGAGGCTTCATTACATAGGCATGATTAAACCATTGGCCCGTAGTGATCTGCTCAACCTTTAGACCCTCTCCCTTCCCCAGAGGTTGGGAGGTGGGGCTGAAAGTCCCAACCCTCTAATCCTGCCTTTGTCTTTCCAGTGGCCAGCCCCATCCTGACGATATCAGTCAATCATCAGCACACAAAATGACATCAGTTGGGAGATTCCAAGGATTTTATGAGTTGTATGCCAGGAAACAGGGTCAAAGAACAAATATATATTTCACAATATCACAGAGGGGCACCAGGTAGGGGATATGGAGAGTAAAAGATGGCAGAGGAGGGAGGCCTCACATTAAGGATGACACCACGAAAGGGCTTGATTCTCGTGCTGACCTGCAGAAGACCACTGAGGGACAGCTGCCCTATCTCAATATGGCCCCCTTCCATGTCAAAAAGTTTTCAGTGATGATCTGAAAGGAGTAAAGCATCTCCTCTGTGTGGTGGAATGACCCCTCAGCTTCACTTGGCCAGCACCAAAGATGTCCGCAGCCAACACAGCTTCCTTGGCAGCCAAAGACAGAACACCACGCCCTCAAGTGCAGCCTGTGTCAGCAATCATCTGAGCATGAGAGGTGCACTGTGCCAACTCTCAGAGCAGCGAGGCTCCAAGTCCAGCGTGCCAAACAGTCATCAAGGCTGCTTGGTATAATACAAATGCAGGTTGAGGCACTAGCTCCGAGAGATTCTGATCCTGCAGATCTGTGGGTGGGGCCTGGGAATCTGCATTTTGACAAGCACTCTCCCCCCACCCCCAACACATCTGACAGGAGTGTTAAATTTTTTTGTTCTGTTGTTTATCAGGCAGTTCATTCAGCTGGACTCAGACTGCAAACGCTGTCTCTTGGCAGCAGCTGAAATCTCAGTTTAATTATTTTATTCTTAGTTGGGAATCTGCCCCATACAGGCAGAAATTTGGACAGAGATTATACCCAGACTGTGGGGCTCCCCTCTCCGACCCTCTCCTTTCCAGGACTCCCCCCTCATTTTGTAGAGGCTGTAGTTGCCCTGAACTCTGCCCTCTGGTCCAGAAGCACTGCTGGTTTTCTAGCAGAGTTCTCTCCTCCCTACCTCCAACGGAGTTGCAGCCTTCCCTCAGGCTAAAAGCTGTAAAAATGCTGTTCTCTATTCCAGGTGTCCATTCCCTTCCTGAATCTGTTCGCTTGTGTTCATTCTTTATTGTCTTCAGGTTGTTGTTTCTTAATATTCTGCACTTTAAAGTTAGTGGCAGGTGGGTTGGTCCCCAGTAGGGTCTTACTCTGCTGTACTGCAAACGGAACTACTGGATCAGACTTTGAGAATCTTTCTTCTCTAGTGTCCCTTGAGACGTGGCTAGACGGAGGCTTGCCATGCTGAAAGAATGCTGGCATCCTCTTTCTGTACTTTACTCTCCCATTGCCTACTATGACCATATCTAGCAATCTGTAGACATTTTGGTTTACTCCAGAAAGGTAAATGAGAATTAGTCAATGCAGGAAAAATGGTGTGGTTATTTGCACTACATCTAAAGAATGATGTCCCAAACTTAGCTGAAATGTAAATATAGTTTACAGTCAACAACTTGTCTGAAATCACAGTTTTGGTCTCATCTCTGAAATAGCTTCCTTATAAGTCCTTCTGTCTTTGGCTTTTGCTGGTCTCGCAGGGCTCGCTTACCCTACCCACCAGTGGCTCCAAAGCTTGCAACATTTTACCATTCCAGTGCTCCTGAGACCTCATTCCTCTCCAGGATTGTGTCACTCATGCTTATGGTTGTAGCCATGCTGGTTTATTGTAATCTAATAGGCCTACTCTTGTAAATTTTTTCTATGCCAACAAAAGCAAAATGGTTAAATTCTTGAATTTCTAATCCAATTCTCTTAAATTGGGAAAATTAGCAGAGTTATAACAACTTCAGATTGTCAAGTACCCCAATATTCTGCATCACTCAAAACCCCAGAGCACCAACTACAAGATAAGATTGATGAAAGAGTCTGGAAGTCAGCAACAATCTTGAATAATGAATGTTTTTAAACTTCCACATTGCTGATGAAAGCTATTTGTGGTTCACTAAAACTAGCCCATAAATAACCCTGAGAGGTGATGCTCTGAGAGAAGGTATTTGAAAATAATGAGGTAACACTAACAAGGAGTTTATTTACCACCCAGAGACTGAGGAAGTAGGATCTGAAATTCTGAGAATCACTGTCTTGTGACCTGTAAATTGCTGCTCTGGCATCTGCCTCTCATTGTTTATTAATCTTTGACCTGTGAATACAGGAGCCAACCATTAGGCAAGCCAGGTGTTAACACATGTACCTCTTGAGCAAGCTCTGCTATCGGAGAGCATCTAGAACTAAGAAAGAAAGAGTAAGGGCTGAGCACCCAAAATGGACAGACAGCACTGAGCCCCGCATGTAAAGTAAAGCCTCTGCCCTTCCTGGTTGCCAGGAAGACTCTGGAAGGCTCGGAGGCTCTCCCTCAGCATTTAAGCTGTGGGCATTCTCATTGTACTTCCAAATCACTCTTTTTAATCCGCTGGGTGGATTAGAATCCCACGTAAATGTAAGGATTTCCTGATTCCTAACACGTTTGCTGGGAGAGAGACAAAGCAACAAGGAACAACAGAACATTCTGGTTCATTTAAGAATATGAGCTTTTAACGTTTCATGACAACTCTAACCATAATGGCCCCAGACAGAGCTCCCAAGAAATCCATTCCTGTGGAAAACCTGTACTTCCCTTCCCTGATAATGACTGGGCCAAAGGATGTGCAACAGCAGCGACCTCACGATGAGGATGGCAGCGCATATGCGATTGGGAGCCTGGCGCGTGGGGAATGGAAAGGTCGTCTCAGGTGATCCGAGTACAATGGCATCCTGTAGATGACAACAGGGAAAGCACCGCACTCTTAGAAAAGGTGTCACACATCTCTTATTTCATCTTTACTATCTGTTCTTTGTACTTCATAAGACTATGGATTTCGTCATAAAGGTAATATGCATTTTGGGGGAGAGTGAGGGAACAGATACCTCCAAAAACCATCTCCATTTCACCAAAGAGGAAAATGAAGCCCAGAGGTTAAGTGACTTGCCCAAGATCACACAGCTAATGAGTGGTCAGTCAGGACACTGGAACCAAAATAGTTTGTTTACTCCCTTTAGAGTTCTTTTCATTTGGATTTCTTTCTTCACAGTGTTGCCAAATTTTAATATTATAAATAATAGTGTAGGGTTGGCCTGCCATGTGTTACAATGGGCAGAATCTTTGCAGAAAATTATAGGCATGACAAAGGTAGATAATTCGATTATCCAGCCAAGTTTTTATTACAGTCTCTCAAAGCTACCAGTGCCTTAACAAGGCAGAATTAAGTATGTTCGGAAGGATTACAAGTTGTCCTATGATAGAAAGTGCTCGAATAAATGTTTTAACAGTGTAGGGCAGCACTGTATTTTATGCTACAGAGATTCTCGTACAGAAACTGAATAAGGTATAGATGGCTTTCTCCTGGGTCATAGCTATTTGGATGCCTATTTCTGCCTATGGTTCCTTTGTGTACTTTTGTTAATTATACTGCAAGGTAAACATATTGTATTGTTGCGGAAGGAGATTGCATCTGGTCTGGGAGATCAGGAAAGCTGAAACAGGAGGTGGTATTTCAACTGAAATATTAAGAATCTGGTGATTAAATTCTGTTCATCTTTCGTAAGAAACAACATTTATGGAGCACTTATTGTACAATTTGAACTTTGCAACACTGTTTCATCTAATCCTTCTAACAACCCAATGGGAAAGGTACACTCATTTCACAGAGTAGGAACCTAAGGCTCAGAGAATTAACTTGTTGGAGCAGATGCTATCAGTGCTCTGCCCAAATGGCCTTTGCTGGGCCGGCTCCTGCTGGCATTGTCTGCCAACTGGTTCACACTGAGCTTTCTCCTGACGACTGCTCTTAGCTGATGGGAGCAGCCTTGCCTGAGGTGTAACCTGGAAGGCAAAGTCAAGGAAAGCTCGGATGACAAACAGATAGAAAATATGAAAAACTGCTGAAGAGAGATGTCAATATTGGATTTCCCAGATCTATCTTCCACCTAATAAACATTCCAGGAAGAGAGATTTTAAAATTTTTCATTTTAATGAAGGATAGAAAATAAACCATTTTAAAAAGTGAATTTCCTTGAGGTGCCCTCAGGTAGTGAGTAGCAATAGGAGGAAAAAGGTCACACACACACAGATGTCACTTAGTGACATTTCAGCCTCTTAAAGACACCAAGGAAGCTTGGCTGTAGCTAAAATGAAAATTCTACAAATTTCCAGAGGGAAACATACAAAGTTTCAATAATCAGACTGGCACCTGACTGCTCATCTTCCAAATGGGAACTATCTACAAAGTTCTAAATGTTTCTGAAGGAAAATGACTTTGGACCTAGAATTCTATATTCCCTTTACTGTCATTAAGAGTAAGAGCAAAATAACAATGTTCTTGGACATGCAAAGACCCAGACAAGACTGCATGCATAATTTGTGGGGTTCAATGCAAAATGAAAATGAGTCCCTTGTTCAAAAAGTATTAAGAATTTCAAGACAGCAACTGCAGAGCATTAAAATAAGAGTGGGCCCCTCTGAATGCAGGGTCCTGGGCACTGCATCAGTCACAGGCTCAGGTGGCTGGCAAAGCTCACCGTCCATGAACCCTTCCTGAAAAAAAGAAAAACTAATTCAAAAAAGAAATGAGCACAAAATAAATAAATAAATAAGAAAACAAACAAAAACCCATCCCAGTAGAACTTATAAAAAATTATTGTCTAAAGTATAATATTCTGGCAGGGCACCGTGGCTCACGCCTGTAATCCTAGCACTCTGGGAGGCTGAGGCGGGCGGATCGCTCAAGGTCAGGAGTTCGAGACCAGCCTGAGCAAGAGTGAGACCCCGTCTCTACTAAAAAAAATAGAAATGATCTGGACAATTAAAAATATATATATACAAAAAAATTAGCCGGGCATGGTGGTGCATGCCTGTAGTCCCAGCTACTCGGGAGGCTGAGACAGGAGGATCGCTTGAGCCCAAGAGTTTGAGGTTTCTGTGAGCTAGGCTGATGCCACGGCACTCTAGCCCGGGCAACAGAGCAAGAATCTGTCTCAGGAAAAAAAAAAAAAAGTATAATATTCTTTATGAATCTTAAAGCAGTGATTTTTAGAATACTATTAAGAATAGAGGAAAATTTATTTTAAAATTGTACATTAAAATTCCATACATTAAAATTTGATAATTTTGACAACATAGTGAGAGGAAAGAGAAACGTAAAAAGCATACTTAATGACTTGTTAGACTCAGGGACCAGGGATGATTTAGATATTAATTAGAACAAAATATATTTTAAACATTGATTTTAAATATTTATAGGTAACCACAAAATTAGTGACTTAAGGCAACACGTGTTTATTACTTCTGGGTGTGACTGAGCTGGGTCGTCTGCCTCAGGGTCTTTGCACGGCTGTAGTCTAGGTGCCAGTTGAAGCCCACCTTCAGCTTGTTGCCATGTGAATCTCCCCAACCAACACGGTCACTTCGTTCGTCACAGCCGGTGAACTGGGAAGGCAGTGAGGAGTCTGCCAAGGCAGGAAGTTACAGTCTTACATATCGTGATCACAGCGGCGCGGCATCTGTGGTCTTTGCTGGGTTCTAACCATCAGAAGGGAGTCACAGGGCCCGTCCACACTCAGGTGGAGGGGAAGGCAAGGCTGTGGGCGCCAGGAGCAGGGGTCGCTAGCCCACCACTCGCCCATTCACACCAGGGCCTGGCAGACACGGGAGACGGGGTCGCACACCTGGTCGTATAAAGCCTCACCCGCTCGCCAGAGTGGCAGGGTGTGTCTTGCCCATAATCGGCTCAAGTGCACTCATATACAATCCGTCACTATTCGTGGAATAAACATGTCAATGGCTGCAAATGAAAGCAATTTTGAAAAACAGAGTTTGGCACCATTAACAGGTTGTTTTTAATTTGCATTTTAAAACAGATTTGGCAGTTTTGCATATTAAAAGGTCAAAATGTCGTGCTGTGAAAGAGAAAACAAGAGCTTAAATGTTCCAGGACAAAATTTTCCACAGGACGCCCTTGTGTTTGCCTTTGCATCTGGACCGTTGTCCTAGTCCTGCCACCGCAGCCATTTACATCTGAATCACATTTCTCTCTTGAGGAGTAAATATAGTCCAGTACTTCCTTCCAACGTCCTTCACTCAAGGAGAAAAACATATCTGGGGTACATATTGCCACAACCATACTGGCATAAATTTTAAAGTCTGTGTGCAAGTGGGTGGTGACTGCACCATGTTGACCCCCTCGGTTAGTGTCTTTAAGATGGCATTATTGAGAACTGACCCTGTTACTGCTACTGTTTTTTCTTGGAATGAGACCCAGGCCACTGCTCATTCGAGAAGCCCTGTCTGGCAGTCAGGAAGTCTGGGTTCTTGTCCTGGCTCTCCCACAGATGAGCTGGGTGGCCTTGGCCAGTCACCCTCCCTGTCTGCACCAGTTTTCTTACCTATGGAATGGTGGGTTTGGATGGATAACAATTCAGGGATCTATCGCTCTGCAGTGAGATTCCAGGTGACCACAATTAGATGCTGTGCTGGGCGCAGCAGTGCTCTTTACTGGGCTGGTGCAGCCACCCTCAACTGCTGTGAAGGCGGCCCCTAGTGGCTCACAGCTGTCTCCTCTGCAGGATTGCCCTTGGCCAACAGGAGCTTCCTCGCCTGGGAGATCACACTCCTGTGCCCAATGTTTGACAGACGCTTGCCTCCATGTGGGGCCCAGTGTGTGGCCCCGTCGATGTCCCTGAGCACCTGAGCACCTGAGCACTGGCTGGTTGGGCTCCAGATGAAGCCACATGCCTACTTAGCTCCTCCCCGCTCCATCCTGCTCTCTCTCCCCTTCTCCTGGGTGCCCCCAAAACCCAATATGCAAGAATTCTTGTCTCAGTCTCTACTATGAGGGACCTTGGTCCCTTGGGATTTCTGGAATTTTCCTGAGGGCGTAAAGTCATCACGAAAATGGGGGATGGTGAGGTGTAAAAACAGAGAGAGATCCTTTAACTAAAGCACTAGGTATATTGAAATAAATATGCAATCTTTATCGAAAATTTAGTTTACATTTGAGGTAATGGTGGAACCTCAAAGTAGAAACATCTGCTCGCTCCTGGCTCAGCGTGGGCACTCAATGAATAACTATTGAACTAAATTAGGTTGAGTTTCTAAAGAAGAGCCTAGAATTATTGTAAGATACTTGATCACAGGAGGGATTATGCTTTCGGGGCACAAAGGAGCGAGGAGAGAGCATGTAAAGAGAAATCTGGTGTCCCCAGAGCTGAGGGCTCACTCTGCCCTGACCCCTCTAGGAACTGTGACGGCCGTCAGGACCAGGGGAATGTGATGAGTTGAGGGTTAATCTTAGCGGGTATGTCTTGATTGTAGGCGCCAGCCCTTAGGAGGGACATCCGGGTAGGTTTGGAACCCCCTCTTCTGTACCACCAGCCACCTCCCACCGTGCTGATAACCCTGATGGAGGAGGCAACTCCCTGCTCTCAGCAGCTCTCCTGGGTTCAGCTACCCTACCTTTCTCAGTGTTTGGGGGAACAAGAGCAGGTGACAGTCTCCTTGGGCCCACAGGGACAGATCAGAGCTTCACTAACTTGGAGCCCTGTGTGTTGGGATTTACAGATCAAAAATGAAACGCTCCAGCCTCTCCCTGCTTCTTTGTCCTCAGCCAGCCTTCTCTGCAGTTCTCCTCCCACCTGCCTTTCAGACTTGTAGTTATTTTGTGTCCTATCCCCTCACCACTGGGAGGGCAGGGAAAGCTGGGGGTGGGGGGTTCATCCTGGGTTTTTCAGAGCAAGGAATGGGAACCCAGCAGGGAGGTGAGTTGCTGGGCCAAAGACTCCCAGTCCCACCCCAGAACAGGACCCTCTCTGGACTTGGGGTCAGCTGTGGCCACCGAGGGGAGCATGCCGACCCCCAGCTGGAGGCCTCTCCTGGTTAATTTTCCACGAGGGCCCATGGGTGGGAGCTCATCACCTGAGCAAAGGTGACATAGGTGAGGGAGGTGGACCTGGAATGGGGATGTGGCCTCCTGGCATGGCTACTCCCTCACAGGTGTGGGGCTTTCCAGAGTGGAGATCTGGTGTTCCAAACTACAGCCTCCTAACCCTAAACCAGACCCTAAACAGGGCCTTGGGGAGGCCCTATGATACCAAACACCCTTAGGAAATGCCCCACCCACCTCCCAAGCCTATCAGGGATCCCCAGCTGTGTCCTTGTGCAGGGTCTGAATTTTCTTGGTTGGGGGGATGGGGAGGAGGTGTGATGACAAGTTGAGGGGTGGGAAAGGAGAGAGGAAGAAGACAAAGAAAGGAAACTAAGACAACTGTCACTGAGTGGGTGACTGCTGCATGCCACATGCATTCTCATGACCTCTCTCCTCTGACCCTCTCAACAACCTTGGGAGTCAGAAATCGCCTCTCAGACCTCAGTTTCTCTACATGTAAAATGTGCTTAATAACCAGCTGAAGGTCTCATAGGTCATTTCACTCATCCTCCCTGCTCCCCATGAGGAGACAGAGCCCTGAGAGGTGAAGAGATAAGATGAGAACCTAGCACAAATCTAGGTGTGTCTGACCTACCTGTGATTTTGGAGCACTGGAGAAGCCCAGCAGGGGGAGGCCCTAGGCCTTGTACTTGTGGGGGCTTTAAACAACTGGATGAAAGAATAAAATGCTGAATACCTTCCATTTAGAGCTGCAGTTGGCACACACTCTCCGTAGAAGGCCAGAGAGTAAGTATTCTAGGCTTTGCAGACAGTACAGTCTCTAATGGAGCTGCTCGGCTCTGCTGTTTTGTGTAAAAGCAGCCATAGATGCAAATGGATGGATGCGGCTGTGTGCCAATAAAACTCTGTTCACAAAGCCAGGTGGCCAGCCTGTGGGCCATAGTTTGCTGACCTCTGATTTAGAGATACACAATGTAGATGGGTCAGGGGATTCAAGGTAAGACAAGAAGCGAAAAGGATTAGGATTAGCAGGGCATTGCATCATTTATCTCAGTCTGTGTAAATGGTATCTCCCTGGAATTGTGTATGTGCAGACTGCACAACCATATACTGCAGTCCTGAGGGTAAGATAAAAAGAAAACAAGCCTTGCAGTCTAGACTGTCTTACCTGGGATGGCTAAGTGCTACGGCCTAGGCAAGACTCTACTCTTTGGTAGGGTGACAGATTGTGAAAGGGCCTCAGAAAAGAAAGTGGGAGTGTCACTTGTCTGTCCAAAGGTATCACGCTCTGACAACTGATAAGGTGGCCTGCTCTCTGGAAATAGAGGAATGCACTGAATTGAAGATTTCCAAAACTGGTAATGTAGCAGAATGACCTTGGGGGTCTTGTTAAAACTTCTGCAGTCTAGTCTTCTGAATTAGACTCTCCAGAGCTGAAGGCCAGGAATCTGTATTTGACAAGTTTGCTGAGTGACTTGGATGTACAACCTGGTTTGGGAACCCTGCCCTAGAAGACCTCCCAAGATTTCTGCTGGCTCTAGGGAAGAACTGAAGTGACTGCCCCAAACAGTGCCAGGATTCCCCCACTACTCCTGGCCTTTTTGTCTGTCTGACTCCCAGAAAGGGAGACAGGGAACTAAGGATTAGGACACGGTTCTTGCCTTCATGAGCCCCAGTGCAATGTTTAAATCATGGCACCAGCTACAATGCCCCTCCGCAGCCACATAGAGATTCCTAGAGAAACCAACCTTTGAATGGCATAAATATGGCAAAGCAGGACAGTGATTAAGAGTTGTCCTACTATCTTTTTTTTTAGGTGATGCTGGAGAAAATCCAATGGGGCCATGTCATACCATTTTCAAGGGCAATTGGTACAAGAAATTGTTCATTTCTATCTGCATGTGTTTCAAATCCTATCAGCAAAGCCATAAAGTATACAGAAAAAGTGATCGGAAAGAAAATTAAAGCTTCAATTTGAAGAATAAGGAAATATACTGAAATATAAAGTGAGTGTACTGATTGGTTCAGAAATGTACAGTACACAAGGCTAGAATAGGGTCAATACTGAAGACATAAAGAACTACATAACTAGACATAATCAACTAGAAATACATTTTAGGTTAAAATGGAAATTTGTGGTAATGGAAAGAGAGGATTAGATCTACAAGTCACTCAGGTGGAGCATTTTAAAAAGCCAAAGTTATAGGACTATTCAGTGTTTGGTAGAATTCTCCAGTGAAACCATCTGGGCCTGGAGATTTCTTTTTTGGGAGCATTTTAATTACAAATTCAACTTTGAGATTTCTTTTTTTGGGAGCATTTTAATTACAAATTCAACTTCTTTAATGGTTGAATAGTCCTATAACCATTAAGGAAATAGAATTCAAATTTAAATATCTCCTGAAAAAAAAGATTTCTTCTGGTTTCAGCTCTGACATGTAAAGAACTTGGAAGTTGTTACTCCCATCCTCAAACAAGAACAAAACCAAAAACACTCTGAAAAATCAGTGACTTTTCTTGAACCTATCAGAGAATCGAAGTCACAGGGCAAACTACCACCCTGAAATCTGAAAAAACAGGCAACTCCAAAGAATCGCGGGTGAAATAGCACCTGGAACAAAAGACCCTGGAGTTGTACAATGATGGGAACACTTACATGGTGATTTTAGTGAAGTGCTGGAGGCTGAGTGTGGACAATCATGGGAGTGAGAAACTCCTGGGGGCTGCAGTTTTGCGGGGCACACTTTTGTGGGTTCTACCTCTAGGGACCTCACCAGGTTCTCATGGTGAAGAGCCAAGAAAGACCCCTTGTGGCTCTGGCATGGGGAGGGGAAAAACCACCATTGTGGAATATATTCAGAGTGTGCTCCAAAACAAAGGCCTACTCTCCTGCAGAAAAGTCGTCACCAGAGCCTTACTTTACCTGGGGGCAGGGGTTTTTCTCCAACTCCAGTACACACCAGCACTCTGGACTCACTAGAAGACAGATTTAGTGAGAAGATTATAGAATGCATCCCCTCCCCAACACCTTATCACTACACCAACAGGGCTCCAGTACCATGACAGTGGATTACAGGTGCAAGAGCTGCAAGACAGATGCTATTTAAGGAGCAGTTCACAGGGAAGCCAAAGGCAACAGGGGAGAAAAAACAAGGCCGTTGGAGGAAAAGTGAAGCCTCTGGCCCCTTTGGCTTGTCTGTGAAGTCCCATCCCAAAGGTGAGAAAGCTGGCTTCCATCACTCACATCCATATGCTTAGCTATTCAGTTCCAGTGTAGATGTATAGCAGTGTCAGTATTGTCAGCCTGGTGCGATCTGGACTGAAAGGGTCAAGGATGGTCAGATTCCTATGCTTCAGAATTTGAAATGGGGAATGGAGAAGATGACACAGTTCATGGAAGCTGAAGGTGAACGAAGCCAAGGGGTGGGATGGGGGCCATAAAGGGTCATACGGACCACTCAAGTTACAAGTAGAGTCCTTGTGGAGTCTAATGATGTGAGAGGACAGGGAAGATGTGAGCCAGTCATGCCCAGAGACCAGAGCAGACTCAGGGAGAGGCTGGGTCCTGCTGATGGCAGAATGTTGGGGTGAAGAGGCGGGTTCTTGCTGCTGAGGTGCCTGGAGAACAGCAGGACTGAGTGGTTTCCAGGCCTTGGGGACTTGTCCAGGCTCTGGTCTTCCCTGGTCCCCATGAGGTGCTAGTTACTATGATGGCTGCTGTGCATTCTTATAATACACCCCTCCCCCAAACACACACACATACACACACGCAAGTGAGGAAACTCAACCCAAATCCTGAGCCTGTAAATCAGCCAGAGAGGTTTTGGTGAAATAGGTGCCATGTCCAGTTTTGGAAAGACTGATTTTGAGATGTCTTCATACACAGACACTCAGAAGGCGTTTGGTCTGAAACTAAGTGGAGAGGCGTGGGCTGGATATCAAGACATCAGGAAGAGAGTGGCAGCTGACACGCAGCAGGAGGGAAGATCACCGCACAGTGAATGGTGTGGATGAAGGAGAGCTGAGGCCCAGCAAGAGCCCTGAGGGTGCACTGGTGCTTCAGTGGCCAGCAATGGAGATGCAAAAGCTTTATCCAGAGAGGCAGGAGGACAACCAGCAGAGAGAAAAATCTCAGAAATCACAGAAAAAGAGAATTCCAAGAGCGGAGGTGCTCACTATTGTCAAATGGCAACACTAGCATGCAACAAAATATAACCCATGATAAGGGCAGCACTACAAACCAGTGTGGAAATAAAAAGATTATCCAATAAATGGTGCTGGGACACTGGTTAACTATGTGGGAAAAAAAGTCGATTGAGAACCCCTATCTGCTGTTCTTTACCAAAATACATTCCATCAGATGAATCAAAGAATTGAATGGTCACCTGTTTTCTCTTGGCTTTTTTGGGTGCTTCATACTTTCAAATTGAAGTTTGGTTTTATATATTTTTTTACATTGATTGTTGTTGTTTGGCTCATTTCAATTCAAAGGAAATGATCAATAGATATAGCCACAAAAACTACTGTCCATGAACCAAAAACATCATAAATGAAATTAAGAGGCAAATGATAAACTAGAGCAAGATGCTTTTCAAATATATAATAAAGAAAGGGATATCTACTTAGAGGATAAAGGGCTATATCTGTAGATGGGACTGACATGGAGACTGCTGAGATAATGTGGGCAAAGACTGCAAAGAGGCCAAAGTCGACATCAAAATGCTCAGTACAGTTGGAAAAAAAAATGTTCAAGTTCACTAATGATTAAAGAAAAGCAAATTAAACCAATTAACTAGGTTTCCTAAATCCTTGCCAAGAAGACTGTAGTGTAGACACTCTGGTGGCCACCTTACACTGTTACATCTTTTCTAGAAGGCAAATTGGGAATTGGTATCAAGAAACTTAAGTTCTTGTATGCGCTTTCACCCAATAACTCAGAGCAGTTTCAATTCCAGAAAACTTCCCTAAGAAGGTAAACATAATTGGGGCCAAAGACTCATACACCAAGATGTTTATCTGTGCAGCATAGTAACAGAGAAAGAACAGAACATGCTAAATGTTTATGAGTAGCTGTTGTCTAAGCAATGCATGATACACATGTTGAAATGAGTCTTAAGCATCCATAAAATTATGCTTAGAAAGAGTTTTCAATGGTATGATAAAATACTAGTAATGTAATGTTAAAGGGGGAAATAAGAATACAAATTTGTATAAATCACATATTTTTCACCTGTGCTTTAAAAAAACAATCAAAAGGAAATATACCAAATACTAAAAGAGTTTATGTCTAGGTAGGGGCCGTTAGGGTGATTGGAAATTATAAATAAACATTTTTACAACTAGAATTTCAATAACAAACATTAATTTTTATATTGCTGACTTCTAAAAATCTTTTTTTTGAGCTTAAAAATCTTTTTTTACTATAAATCAAGTCAATGGAAGTTAATTAACTTGAACAATATGTTGAAATAATTAAATCGATAAGAAAACTCATTGAATTTTTAAAAAGCTCTAAGACTACTATGATTATATAAATCCTATACACAGAGAACATTATTTTAGTGTTGGGAGGAAAAGGAGACGGGATGGGCAATTAGCCTACGTAGAAACCTGCGTGTGTGTGTGTGTGTGTGTGTGTGTGTGTGTGTCCGTGTGTGAGAGAGAGAAAGAGAGAGACAGAGAGAACATGTTCAAGGGAGAATTAGTGTGATTCCTTTATGAATACATATCAGAGAGCAGTACTTTCTCTCTTTTTCCATTCTTTAAAAAATATTTTAGGCCGGGTGCGGTGGCTCACGCCTATAATCCTAGCTCTCTGGGAGGCCGCGGCGGGCGGATTGTTTGAGCTCAGGAGTTCGAGACCAGCTTGAGCAAGAGCGAGACCCCGTCTCTATTAAAATTAGAAAGAAATTAATTGGACAACTAAAAATATATAGAAAAAATTAGCCGGGCATGGTGGCACATGCCTGTAGTCCCAGCTACTTGGGAGGCTGAGGCAGGAGGATCGCTTGAGCCCAGGAGTTTGAGGTTGCTGTGAGCTTGGCTGACGCCACAGCACTCTAGCCCGGGAAACACAGTGAGACTCTGTCTCAAAAAAAAAAAAAAAATTTTGTGTTGTACTCTCCTCAGATTCTATGGATGAAGATGCTAAATGAAATATTTTGAACTGTTTATTACTGTCAAACAAAGTAAGTCACAGGAAGTAAGGAATTTCTAGACTCTAAAAAATATTACAAAATAAATTCTTTAGACCAGAAACCATGTTTTCTCCTTTTTGGATCTCATCTGTAGAATAGTGGATCCACTAAAGAGGAGATAATGAACATAAAACAATAGTGAAAATTCCTGAAGGTTTTTCTTGAAAATGGAGCTTTACAAAGTAAATGTCTTTGCAGCTTTATGAAAAATCTCACTCCTGAAATGCTATGTATTTAAGAACACAGATATTTGTGTGGAGACACTCAAATGGAGATAAGTCTGATTTTCTGATTTTAGGACATTGTGTGGGGAGTGACTTTCATGGAACTCCATTAATAGCAATGTATGTTGTGTTCTTTTTATTTCATTTTGCAATGAATTTAGTATTAGATTGATGGATGCTAGGAAAGGAAGACTTAATTTGCAGAATAAGTAGTTACAGCAGTGTACATGTCTCAGATAAGAGCCTACAAAGCTGACCTCCCTTTCAGCTTGGAGGACAAACTCTAGATATAGAAGGATACTTGGAAACACTTGCTTCTCATCGTGTATGAAGTGAACTAGCAATCTTTTGTCTGTTGATTCATATTTATCTATAGATGGTGATACCACCTCCTCGGTAGCATTTAAAATGTATCATTGTCACAGTGACTCGGAAGTACTACTGGAATTTAGTACATAGGGAACAGAGATGACTTTAAGTCCTGCAGTGAATGACTGATTATGTAGAAAAAAGACTTGATCAGCCCCAAAGCCAATAATATTCCTGTAGAGAAATGCTATTAGGGCAATCAGATGTGTATCCTTTATGGCAAAGGTTTTCAAACATTTTCCTAATAATTTACACTGAGAAATGCACTTAAATCATGACACAGTAGTCACATGAATCATATATGATTAAAACAAAATTGCTTAAGACAATATTTACCCTCCCTATATATAGCAATTTCCATTCTATTCTCTATTATCTCATCCTACCCCATCCTATCCCATACCATCCAATCCTATCCTGTCCTATTCTCTTTTATCCTATTCTGTCCTTTTAAAGTCTGCAACCCACTATTTTAATTTCAAGAGTGCTAATTGTGTGACCTGCGGTTTAAAAAACTCTGTTTTAAGAGCTCTTTAAATTTCCTGGTAATAACAGGTTAAAAGAGAAAATAACTGAAGAGTTTTTTCTATATGACTTGGTGTCCTTTTAACCTAAGCAGAGCCCAAAATTTCCATGTGTGATTATGATCCAAATTTCCTTTTGGAAGAGGCATGGACCCATATGCCAGTAGTCCAGGCATAAAGCCTCACTGCCACCTTTGCCCTCTGTTGCCATGATAACAAGGAAAGAGAAACAGAAAACTCTAGCCCAGCTCACTCACAGCATTTAAATCCAAAGGCTCAAAGGTGCCTCTGTGGTGCATATTAGGAACCATGTGGTGTTATGTCAAAATGAACAGGGTTCACTGAGATGGGAGTGAAACTCTCCGCTCTTCCTGTCAAAGTCAGTCATCCCTAAGCTGTGGGATGGTGACTTGACATATTGGGCCTCTCCCTTGCATGTTGTTGATCGAGGCAAACGCACAGTCAAGTAGCCTGCATGTGTTGGTGCAGTCCCAATTTATCATAGTTGTGTAATGTTAACCAAGATTCTCAGCTTGTCAGAATGTTTTTAATGGGCATAGTTGTTGATGGCAAGCCTACCATTATACCTTAATTTTCTTCAGGTCATTTACCTATTTCAATCTGAGGTGATTATACCAATTAAATCTAGTTCTGGTTCTCAGCGGAGGAAGGGAAACATTAATTTGAAAAAAGCTTCCCTAGTGATTTCAGTATGTCTTCATAGTTGAAGACCATTATTTGCCTGTTTCCTATTGCTCTCTTAAAATTGAAGTCATCAGAAGACCTGCAGAACAGGACTTAATCACAAAGAGGTGAACTGAGCATGGGAAATTGTCTCCTATCATCTTCCTTATCTGTGTGTTACTCTCTTGAGTACTTGTTCACCTGTTTGCAAAGGCCAAGGTTTAACTTTGTTCCCTGCTTTTGTTGTATTGAATGGAAGAATACCCTGAGTAGTGAATTGGAAGTTTATATTCCAGGACAAGATCATTACAATCAGCTCCTCCTCCTGTGAGCTGAGTTTGATTCGCATTTATGCAAAGTTGTCAATACAACATGGGCTTTTCTTGTTGTTCAGAAACCTTAGTCTTATTTCCACTAGTATAATACATTTAATATTAAATCTTTAGCGTTATATATGGGTGTTTCAAATCTGTCTATAAATGTTTGATACCAACATTATTTGGTATCAGACTTTAAAATGGATTCAAATAATAATTAGTCCTAGTATATCACAAAATTTGTGTTTTCCTGGTCTACTTTTGCTAGAACTCTCTCTCAGTAATTTTCCTCTGATATTGTTCTATCTATGGAATTAGGCCCATTTATTTACAAACAAAACAAAATAAAATACATCCCAGATTTTTGTTCTACTTTTCCCAGGAAACAGCTTTCCTAGAAAATTGAAGTCAGAAAGGTGATGGAGTGACAGTGGTTGTTACCTTTCCTCTTTTGGAGCCATCATTTCTATTTGAGGAGGGTGACTTACCAGTGCCCTAACCTTCCCGTACAGTGAGAAGTGCCTTGCCTGGAAGATATTTCTGTTGATGATTTCAGGGTTGAGTGTAAGAGATGAGATGATGAGAACTTGTCCCATTTGAGTTGGACTGTGCAAAAAGAAACAGTGATTTTTTTTTTTTTTGTCAAAGTCCTGAGTGAGTGGTTGTCATTAGGTCAGTAAAGCCAAGAACAGACTTGTACGATAGTGCAACTAACACGAATTCAATCCAAGGGTTAGGAATGATGCAAAAACAATGTGGAGACAAAAAGAAATATGAGTTTGGGTGATGTCTGTGAACAGAAGAACTCAGGCATCTCCATCTTGTTTATATTGATCCTCAACCACTTGGTACATGGATAGATAGGTCTGACTTTTAGCTAGAGTGTACAGGTAGATAACAGAAGGCACAATATCCTATTCCTGTCTACTGCTATTTAGGTTCTTGTCCAGGAGACTTTGGAGCTGCAGTTGTCAGAGTTCATTTACAGTCACGGAAGGGCTAATTGTGCTGGTCGCCCTGGGCTGGTGAGAGGCTCAAACCTTGGTCTTCAACTTTTAGGTAACCATAGTGGCAGTAGTGCTGTTTACCTCAGGATAGTATAGGATAGTTGTGTGGGATGAAGCAGAACCTCAGACTTCTCCTTGGCACACAAGTGGTTTCCTTTGAAATGACTATTAGCCCTTCTGTTGGTAGAGGGGCTTTGACAGCAGCAATGGCAGCTGCAAGTGAAGGCACCTTTCTTTACCTTGTTCCCTGGTGTTAGGGTAGTATGGGATCTACCTACCTTCAGAGGATGTTGTTCTACTTAGGACCTAGTGATGTTTTATGTTCCTCTGATAATTCCACCATGGGGTATTTGGCCTCTAATAGTATTTGCTGTTGAGTGCACTTGATGTGCCCCAAGTCTTCTTTTACTTTGGAAGGGACTTGTGACAATTCTACTTTCACTTATTCTTTTTGTTGTTGTTGTTGTTCCTTTTTTTGTTTGCTATTTTTATTTTTTATTATTAATTTAGTTTTAATGTTTTTTATTTCAAGAGCATCCAAATGGAGGCAGAAGAGGTCAAACTATTGCTCTTTGCTGACGATATGACCTTATATCTAGAAAACCCCAAAGATTCTGCCATGAGACTATTGGAATTGATAAACAAATTCAGCAAAGTCTCAGGTTACAAAATCAATGCACAGAAATCAGTAGCATTCTTATGCACCAACAACAGACAATCTGAGAACCAAATCAAAGACTCAATACCCTTCACAATAGCAACAAAGAAAATAAAATACTTAGGAATATATTTAACTAAGGAGGTAAAAGACCTCCATAGGAGGTCTACGAAACACTGAGGAAGGAAACAGCAGAGGATGTAAACAGGTGTAAAATGATACTTTGACTTATTCTCAGTGTTTACATTGAAGCATGCTGTCACTGACACTTTTTAAACTCAGTCTGCCTAGTTGGACCCTTTTTAAATGATACTTCCCCAAAGCAGCTTGTCAGATAATGCCATCTAAGGTAGGATCTTCTTATTAATCCATATTACAGTACCATGTTTACTTCCTTTCTAGCATATATGACTGTAACTATAAGAGTGTGGGGGTGTGCAAATATATAATTCAAATAGAAATAAGAAGGAAACATTAATCTTATTTCAGATTAACTACTTGATTTCTTTTAAGGATTCATGTGTAGTAAAAATATTTTTATAGTGACCTACCTACCACCTTATTGGTTTTGCAAGAAAATACTGGTTTTCTGTTTATTAAATATTTTCACATTATTAAAATTGTTACTTTCTGGTTTCAGATTATTTTCCTAAGCAAAAACTATCTACATTTTAATATAGGATTCTAAATTATTGATAAGTAAGGTTATAAAACAAATATTTAAAGCAAATATTCAGCTTCATTGCAGTCAAAACTGTTTGTATTATGCAAGTGGTTAAACAAAGTAGCAAGCCTGTTTCTTAAAAATTTGATAAACTATTTTACTTCCACAGTGAGATTAGCAGAACTTTAATTTTGTAAAGCTTCATTTTCAATTTACATCTTACAAAGGTATGACCTCCTCCTTTCTCAGCTTTCTGCCCCTTCTGATGTAGGTCTTATCTTTATGCAGTTAACCTATTACTCTTACCAAAACTGTGTGTAGTTGCCTATATTGAAAAATCACTAACCATACTCATTTTATTTTAAAATTTTGAGAAAGAACATCTATTAAGATAAATGCTGTTAATTGTCTTTAGTGACTATGTACTTTTTATATTAATTTAATTTTTAGTTCTATATCCTTACTAAATTTCTATCTACCAGTCTGTTAGTGAGAGGGGAGTGTTAATATCTCCAACTATCATTGTAGATTTGTCTATTTATCCTTTATGTTCTGTTAGTTTTGATTCATGTATTTTACAGCTCTGTTGTTAGGGGCATACACATTTAGAATTGTTATGTCTGACTGGTTAATTAACCCTTTATCATTATATAATGTCCCTTTCTATCCCTAGTAGTTTACTTTGCTTTGAAATCTATTTTGTCCAATATTAATACAGCCACTCCAGCTTTATTATAATTAGGGTTTACATGAGATATCTTTTCCCATTTTTTTTCTTTTAATTTACGTATCTCATTATATTTGAAGTGAGTTTCTTATAAACAGCATATAGTTGGGTCAAGCATGTTTTTAATCGAATCTGACAATCTGTTTTTAATTGATGTGTTTAGAACATTTACATTTCATATAATTATTGTTATCCTTGGATTTATGTCTACCATTTTGTATTTTGTTTTGTTTGTTTCTTTAGTTTTCCATTTTTTGTTTCCCATTTCCTGCTTTGAGTTATTTGAATAATTCAATTTAAATTTATCTGTTGTGCTGCTGACTATATCTCTTTCTACAGTTTTTTTAGGGGTTTCTCTAAAATTTACAATATACATATTTAACTTTTTACAATCTTCTTAGAATCAATATTTTATAACTTTATGTAGAATATGGACGTCTCGAGTATATATGATTCCATGAGTCCTTTCACTTTCTAAGTTTTGCATTATAGTTGCCTTATATATGTACAAATATGCACATACATTAGAAACTCCATCAGATAATGTTATAATTTTGCTTTCAATTTTCAAATATATTTTAAAGAACTCAAGAATAATTTCTTATATTTACTCATGTTTATTATTTCTGTTGCTTTTTTTCATTTTTAATGTTTAAAGTTTCTTTGTGGTATAGTTTTCCTTCTGTCTGGAGAATGAACTTTAGTAAATCATTTAGAGTAGGTCCCATAGCAACAAATTTTCTTAGTTCTTCATCTGACAATGTCTTTATTTCACTTCATTTTTCAAAGATACTTTTTATTGGATATAGAATTCAGTATTAACAATTATTTTCTCTCAGCATTTCAAAAAACAGTAAAGGTGTCATTTTCTTCTGGCTTCCGTGGTTTCTGATGAGAAATCTACAGTCACTGGAATTGTGTTTCCCTGTAGATAATGTGTTATTTCTTCTAGATGCCTTCAAGGTATTTTTTCTTGTAATCAATTTCCAACAATTTAATTTTAATGTGCCTGGGCATGGATTGGTTTCGTTTTTACCCTGTTTGGAATTGCTGTAATTCTTGAATCTGTGGATGTATGTATTTCATAGAATTTGGGAAATTTCTAGCCATTATTTCTTCAAGTACTTTTCCAGCATTTATAATCTGTTTTAGTCTATTCTCTGCTGCTATAACAGATTACCATAAACTGGGTAATTTATAAAGAACAGAAGTTTATTTTCCTCATGGTTCTAGAGTCTAGGAAGAGCATGACACTGGCATCTGACAAGGCTTATGTCATGATGGAAGGCATGATATGGCAAGACAGCACATGAGAGAGAGGAAATAGGGTCAAATTCATTTCTTTTAGCAACAACCCACCCCCATGATAGCTAAACCACTCCTTAATGACAGAATTAATTCATCTTAATCACTTTTTGAAGGTCTTTCCTCTCAACATTGTTACCATGGCAGTTAAATTTCAACATAAGTTTTGGAGGACACATTCAAACCATAGCATATACATTCAAAACATAGCATTCATTATTCTCTACTTCTGATAATCTAATGACACGAATGCTAGACTTTTTGTTACTGTCCCACAGATTCCGGAGCCACATTTAGTTTCTTTTTCTTTGTTGTTTACATTAGATAATTTCAATTGATCTATCTTAAAGTGTATTGACTCTTTTCTCTGTCATCTTTATTTTGTTAATGATAGGCATTAACAAATGCCTTGTGTGGAAAAGTAGTAAACAACATAGTGCTTAATTCAATGTTTTTATCATCTTTGCAATATATTGAGTTTTAAGTTGAAACCACTTTGTCCTTGGTACTTTTAAACAAGTTTTTAAATTATTTTATTTTATTTAGCTTTTACAGTTTTTCTCAATAGGAAGGGTATTTTGATATAAGGTATCAAAGACCTGAAGGTCTTCTATCATAGAACTGAAGGTCTTCTTATGATGCTAATTTAATTGACATGATATTTGAGGAAGGGTGCTAATTAACTACCATGTATTTTTTTTATCAAATAATTTCCTGAAGACATGCTGCTTCTTCCAAGTGTATTTTATACTTCCCTCTGTATGAATTCCTTACATATATTTGGATGTATATACTATTATTTTAGTATTTAAAAGTACAAGAAGAGTTTGTTACTGAAGTTTATTCGGCTTGTACAAATTGAAGTTTATTTGGCTTGTATAAATCTCCATTTGAATGGTTACAATAATCTCCCTAGCAAAAATGGTACTGTTGTTCTGAAACTGAAAAATAATCAAAAATAACATTATTTTCTAAAAGAAACTTGGTTGTCCCTGGTGCAAAGGAATTCTTCTAATTTAGGTAATTACATGCATTCTGAGAATCCAAATAATGATACTTTAGTAGGCTATAATATCCTTCTCCAGTTTGTGTACTAAACTGTGATCAGTGTTTTACTTTGTCATAAACTAGTGCCAGATTCCTTTAACAATGGGTAAAAGGGTTTATATGGTGACATCAATGTTATTTAAAAACTCTGATTCATGTGTATTTTTTTGGTGATAGATGTGGATAGCTAGGTATAAATAGTAGTTTTCTACATGAGGTATAAATAATTTTCAAATTATTTTGATTTTTATTCCTGAAATATGCTCACTTCCCTGGATAACATGATGAAGCATGTATAATGCAATATTCAGTTAGTAAACCAGCATCAGCAGATAAATATCAGTGTTTGTCCTAGGAGGCCCAGTACTGGAAACTTGGATAAAATGAAACAGCTTTAATGGGAGTTGAACAGTGTGGACCTGGATAAACATACCTATGTAGACAACATAAGAGATTTATTTATTGTTACTAATAATTCATTATATTTTACAGTGATGATACTCTCAAAAGTTAAATAATTTCTGAAACATAGAATAAAAAATAAGGAAAAATATCAATTTATTATTCCAGGGGCTATCAAGTCCTTAGATATCTTTCAATTTACATTCCTTTTTTTCCATACCAATCAGAGACATATCTTTCTTTCTGACTTTTAAATTATTTATTATATGCCTGCATATCAATTGTTTATATCTTAAACTGTTATGATTCATAGAAATTTATAGTTCTAAGTGGGTTGTACAGAATTTAGGAAAACATTGCAAATCATGGATTCTTTTGATTTGAAAGCATTGAAAAAAACCTGAAGTAGGAGTCAGAGGACCAATAACCTAGCTCCAATTACATGTTACTGTCAGGCCGGTCACTTATCTTCTTTGTACTCTAAATTTTCTCTTTCCTAAAATGAGACATTGTAAAACATCTACCTCAGTTTCTCAAAGAGTCATCACGAGAACCAAATGAAGAGACATATGTGAAAGTCATTTCCCAAAGTAAAAACTTTTATGCAAATTTGGGAGATTATTATTGTTATCATCATCATCATTATTGGCGCCGATGATAGTAGATGACTGTAGTGCTGCACAGATGCATAAAACAGTTTTGATACTTTTCTCCAGTTTACCTAATGATAAATGTGAAGTATGCCCTTCTGTCTGTAACTTATTAGCATCCTTTTTATTTTTATTATTTTATTTGTTTTTATAAATGACACCAAATTCACTCTGTGGATTTTAGGAGATCAATTCTGTCACAAGCTTAGATTAATTCCTTCATCAGTAACAATGAGTTATAAATTCAGTGAATTTAACAAACTGGGACAGAATTCTGTCTTACTAAGAATAGGTCCCTTAAGGTCTCTGAATGCATTTTACTCATTGTTAAGTGGAGAAGCAATAGGTTCCTTTGGAACAAACTTACTGAATTACAAAGAGAAAACAGTTTATCCTTGAACCATTATGAAATTCAGAGAATGAATGATATTTGCTCAAGGCCAATTTTGTAACATAAACGTAGAAGATATTAACTCCTTTAAGGGGACATGCATTATTTGATTCATATAATCATTAAATTAATTACTTACAGATCACAGATCATTTATTGATGTATTTTAAAAGAAAAAAGGAGTATGCATAAGATGAATAAAAAGATTAAGACGATAGGTATGCATTACATCAGAATATCATTCCAATAGACTCAAAAACACGTTTGTCTAATTAGGGAGCATGACAGCAATCTATGAAACTAGTGCTTTTGAGTAAATAGAGGTCTACCCTGAGAGGGTTTGGCAGACTGTAGTAAGAATCAGGATACTTTCCATAGCCCAAAGAAAGTCACAAATGAATGGATAATGTCCTCCTTTCATAGTTTATATGAATTAATCAAATTGCAATCAGACTCTGTCACTCGTGCATATTGAAGAGAGTCTGAAAAGGCAATGAAATATACTGTAATCACTGGACAGGTATTTTTAGGACATGCTTGAAATATACACTTCCTATAAACAATTTTAGAATAGAGGGCTAAAATTTACACTTTATCACATTACACTGTGACTTTTGATTTGCTGGCACAATGTCTGGCGTATGGTGACTCTCAAAAAACTGTTCAATTGTATGTTGAAAAATGAATGCACTAATGAAAACAGCCACATACACATGCAGAAGACACCCCTTAGAGTGATGATAGAACTATATCGAACAGTCATAGAAGAGCATATGAAACATCAATCTCCATTAAAAGACTCAATACCATGATTCAAATAAAATCATTCTCTTTTCCATTCTAATCTTAGGCTTTGTTTAATGATATGTTGGATCCATGAAGCTGTTTTCCAGAATTCTTAAAGACAATATTCTTCAGATTCTTCTTGTCTTCTTTGTTTTCTTTTCTATATCTTCATGTTTCCCTTACTTACTTTCTAGTCTAAATCATTTTAAATATTTTACTTTTTACTGTTTCTTTGTGAATATTCTGTTCCCCCAAATAAAGATCATAAATTTTATAAATGAAAATTTGGAAAATTCGAAAAATCTCAAAAAAAGGAAAATCTTCCTATTACTATATTGGTTTACTTTCCTCCAGTTCTAAAAATATGTGTCTTTTCAAAGCTTTTAATCTTAATAGTTATACTATATTGTATCTTCATTTTTAGTCTTACTTAAAATATAAGTAATTTTTCCATTTTTATAGCTGCAACATATTCTGTTGAATAGATATACCATAATTACTTAACCAGTCATTATGTTTGGACATTTAAGTTGTTTCTAGCTTTCAGTTATTTTTAAAAAATAACTATGGTGAGCTTCTTTGTGCATAAAACTTTTATTATTATTATTTTGGAATTTGTATTACTTCCTTGGAATAGATTCCTAGATTTAGAGTAAAATTGTTTGTGGTGTTGATGCAGGCATCTTTCTCAGACCCCCTTTGGAGAGAACATAGATAATTGACAGCCTTCAACTGCCACTCCTTTGTACCCACTACAGCATTCATACTGAAGCCATCCTTTGGGGCTGCTCCCAGCCAGTGATTGAGCGTGTCAGGAGTACTAGGACTGGGCCATTCCTGCCCAACACAGGATTCTTTGAACGTACAACTTTGACTCAACGACTCCCTACCAACCTGGCTAAGACTTTCTCAGAACTTCTCTGCATGAGAGGATCTTCTACCAAATGCTTGCTTGCTTCTCTCCTTTCACAGATGTCAGAATTGTGTCATAGTCGGAATACTCTCCTTGCCTACACTCCTTTCCCTTTATCATTCGTAGATTCTGCCCCCAATAAATATCTCACACCCCATTCATCTTGGCACCAGAGAACCCAAACTGACACAGTACATAATCTTTATTCAGGCCCTTGATAAGTAGTGTTCAATTGTACGAATTTAAACCCCCACTGTAGTGCCCCTTTTCTACACTGGACTTTTTTCTTTTTTTGACTTTAATTAATTTGATGGGTGAAGGAATGGTGTCCCACTTTTAAATTTCTATTTCCTTCATCACTAATAAGATTGAATATGCTTTATTTTCCATTTAAGATCTATTATTCTTTTTTCACTAAGAAACTTTAGTTATAATTAATAATTGTAATTATACTACTTCTTTTTCTGTGGCATTTTTGACAGTTTATTTGAATGAGAGTCTCATTCGATACTCATGTACAAGTATTTGGGGTAAATTAATATGGAAGAAATATTAATGATTACTCATTAACTCCAGCTAAACTAAGATCATAGATACTATTTATGATTTTCCAACAGCAACAATAGTAGAGTCTGTGTCTCCTGTCTGTATCCCAGGAAAGGCATTTCTCTAATTATATTGCATATATGCGAGCATGTGTGTGAGTGTGCAGTTTATTGGGTGAGAGATAAGGCTTAAAATTTCTTCTGCTAGTTGTCTTATATTAATTACCATTAACAATATTGCTTTTTTCTTTTGTTTTTCCTCCACTACCTTTTTTTCCACCTTTATTTCCAAGATGTCCCTGATCATTCGATTCTTATTAGGTAGTTAAATTATGCACGTGCCAATCTCTGTGTCCCCAAACACACATAGCTAATCAAGAACAAAACCATTTATTGTAAATTTACCTCTACAATGAGTCCTCCTTTTTCTGATTTTGAGGATGGATAGATGTTCATTATGATCTGGTAGACAATTATAACATGCACATTTAGAGTGTAGGTGGGTAGAAGAGTACTCTGTGTTAGGTGTTAAGACTTTTATTTTACTCATTTAAAGACAAAGATTTAAATGTGCTTGTTTAAATTCAACAAGCCCTTAGAGCCATGAGGCCTTGGGGGTAAGAGGTGCTTAAAACCAAATAGCACAGGAGCTGAAGAAGTAATTATATGCCAGACTGAAGATGGAGCTGAACAAAGACTGAGCTGATCTGGGAACAGGGGATGGCAAACTAAATTATGTCCAAAGTATCCACAGGCTGAGAAAACAGACCGGGAAACATGCTTCTTCATACGTTTTACAAAAGTTTACAAAATGCAGTGATTTTCAGATGGTTTGCTAATTTGATTTCACCCTTCTTTTCTGCATTTTTGCTTTAAATGAATTTTTTTTTAAAAAAATCTTACTTGGAAGAATATTTTAAGTCAAGAACATGAAGAACTGCACTATGTAACATATATTCTGATTCAAGGTGGCAGGAAATAAAAAATAATTGAAGTGGAATTTCAGTGTCCTTGTTTCCCTGAAGACCAGCTTTCCTAACTCTGTCACCCCTTGCAAAAGGTAGCATGGTAGGGGACGGGGAAGGTGGGAATCACTCTGAGCAGATTTTAGTCATTCTAAAGCAGTAGGATTAATTTTATCTTAAAGACTTAAAATGTCCTACATTCCCCAGGTGCTAAGAACCTGGTAGAGGGGAGGCAAACAAGTATGTATTCTTTGTTTCAGAACCCTATTGTGGCCTATTTTTTAAGAACTAACTCTAGGACTAGGTAGGCTTAGAAGTGACTATAATTTTTTAAAATTTCTCTTAAATTTGATTGTTCATTGTTTGAAGAAAGTAAAAGCCATACCTATAAAAACTGATTTTGATAGGCCCATCAAATCTGACTACAAAAAAGGAAGTTATTTTACATTTCTAGAAACATTTTCTGAAATAAGCTCACTGTGAATATACAAATACTGTATGTATTTTACCTAGGAAAATCCTTTTAAAACTTAAAAAATTCTGAATTGTTGGTGATGAGAAATAATAATCTCATGTTGAAAGCCAGCGTGGAAGTCTGTTTTGCCATAGCATTATAACTAGGCAAAAAGTTCCAAGTTAACAGTGGATTCCTGAGCTTATAAGCAAATGCATTTTGCTCTGTTATTTTATACTACACTTTATGCTAATTAAAAAGGGACTCAATTTGTCATCCTATATGATACTTCTCAGAAGGCTAAAAAGAAAAAAAGAGAATGGAAAGAGGAAGGGCCACAGTACACTTAACTCTTACATGCAGCCTCCACTAAATTTCTCTGAAATGGTGAGGAATGAAGAGTTCTCCTTTGATTTATTTATTCAAATATTTGGTGCTATTTATTAAGTGCAACAGTGTTCCAGGCATAGATACTGTGGTTCAAAAATTTGTAAGACAAATGCCTGATATGGAGAAGCTTACATTCAGTGGGAGGAAAAGGATATCAGAAAAGGAATGAGCAATTTCAGTAAAGACCAAAGTGCTGGTAAGCATAGATTTAAGGAGTGGTGGACAGCAAAGTTAGAGAAGGTTTTCCCGAAGAGGTAACAGCTAAGCTGAGATCTAAAGGATGTAAAGGATGAAGAAGAATTTGCCAAAGGAGAGTCTGGGAATGGGGGAGGCGAGAGGGAAAAATGGGTACATTTTAGATGATAGGAACATTGTGTACAAAGGCCCGTAGTTGTAGATTTCACCAGCTCGATAAATTGATGAGATTCATGTATTAGGGACATAAGAGAGACAGAGAGCAGCAATTACACAGGCAGCCAAAAACTCTAAAGTGTTCCAGTGATAAGAGGTGCTGGTTTAATGCTTCATTTACCTTGATCTTTTCCCGTGGTGTTAGTAGGAAAAGAAAGAAGGTATGAATGCAGTCATTTGAAGTAAGGTAACGAAAAGTTGATCTGTTCTGATGGCCTTTATTTTCTCATTGGGATAGATAGCAGATTTCTTTGATAATATCGAGGGGAGAGAAATGGGTGGAATAGAAGAATTAAAAAAGAGGGAAGATTTGAAATAGATGTCAAATACAAAAATAAAGAGAGAATGAATTAGGGAAACATGAAAGGATTATCAACCAATATTTAGGGCCCAGGTAAATTTGGAGACTGTGGATGGTTAGTGGTTATAATCTCTGAGCTTGTTTGAGCCATTTTAGCTTCTACAGTCTAGGAGTGGAGAAGGCAGATAGCTGGACTGCACCAAGACTGGGTTTTATGTTGTCGCTGTTTTTGTTTTCCCCCACCACTCACCTCTTGTCAGGGAAGACTGCTTATTGCCGATACTTGTGATTCTCTGCCTCAAGGATGTTTTAATTGCTTATGAGCAAGTTTGGTTCATGTGTTGGGCAGGCTTGAAATGTCAGAGAGTTAATGTCCCTGGAAGAAGACTTAAGCAAATAACTGGTAGCAAGTTAGTGGATAGGTACACTAGCACCATCACCCTTGGGATTAACAGTGAGGCATATGCCATGCAGTTTTCCAGAGCATCCCAGTAGGACTGAGTTCCGATTTACTATAGCAGTAACTTGCTTAATAAATACACCTTTATTGGCTTTGTCCCTGTTTTATTTATGGCTGTATAAGAAACTACTCTAAAACTTAGTGGCTTAAAACAACAAGGATTTGTTACTTCTTATCATTTTGTGGTGTGGCTGGGCTTAGCTGAGAAGTTCTGCTCTGCTTGGTAATAGCCACACTTGACTGGCGGCCTGTCTGCGACAGGAATGTTTATGATGGGTTTACTTACAGTGCAATGGGTGTAATGGTTGCGGTCTGTCTAGGCTTCTCTCTCCACATGGCTTCTCGTCATTTACTAAAATGGCCAGAGCTTCTTTACATGGTGTCTGCATCCCAAGAGAGCAAAAGAGGATGCTGCCAGCACTTTCAGAGGTTTGGGCTCAGAACTAGCATAATATCACTTCTGCTAAAATTGATTGTTCAAAAAAAGGTGGAAGACCAGCCCAGATTCAAGAGTGAGAGAAACAAACTCCGCCATTTGGTGGGAAGAACAGCATGCCAGGACAAGGCTCTGAGGAAGTATTGATGATTCTCTTTGTGGGCATTCTGTCTTATTTCCTTTTCTGCCTTACATCCTTTCTCCCTTGCCACTGTTTCCTGGGGTCTTTTCCAAAATAAAGTACTCCCCCCCCACCTCAAAAAAAAAGACTTAAAATTCTTGTCTTAGGATCTAAAGTAAGAGAGCTTGGTAAATGAGACAGAAGAAAACCAAGAAGTGGATTGAGGGTATTGCCAAAATAATAAAGTAATGGGTTGTGGGGTCTGGGCTGGCTGAAAGACAGTGTAAAAGGAGTTGAAAGAGTAGAAAAACAGAGGCCTAGGGACTGACAATATCCATGATGTCAAAGAACTAGAAACGATAACTTTGGGAGGCTGAGAAGCCTGAAGGAAAGGAGACTGTGATCACAGGTCTAGCAATGAAGAGTGTACCTTGGAGATTCCCAGGAGCAGAAACCACTGAAGCAAAGACAAGAGTTTGTTGATAAGCCTGTGGACTGGCTGCTGCTACCACCTTGGTAGTGAGGCTTGCCAGTTTTGAAAACAATTCTGTGGATTGTATATGAGGCAAACATTCCTTCAGCTTGTTGTGTTCCAGGTGATGCATAAACTAGTTCTGGAGAGGAGGTAGTCGTTACCACAGTCAGTGCAAACCCCTGGCAGAATGAGGTTGCCCACAAACAGCTTGAGGAGAATCACCTGTCTACCAGAGCTGTACTCTTGAGGAAGCATGCTACTTTCCAAATTTAGGACTTCAACAAAAGTAAGATGCATGGGAAAGAAGAGACGCTTCAGAGTCAGATTGGAATCTAGCCCTGGTGCCACCAGTTTAGGGGCTATCCAATACCACAAAAGTACCTTGGCCTTTTTGAACCTCACTCCTTTCTTGTTTTATATGGTATTAATACACCATTGGATTTTAGTGAGATTAAATGATGAAACATTCTTTAAGTACCTACCACAAAATAGAATATAACTGAGTATTATTTCCCTTTCTCTTATTCTTTCTTTCCCCATCCTATAAACTGAGATTCATGGGCAAAGTATAATATACTTTCTTTTTCTACTGTAGTAGCCTGTTTCTGAAGAAGCACAGTGCATGTTTTCTAGCCTACTGGCTTAAAGAGTTCACTCTGTCTTTCTTATTTCTTGTTCACTCCTAAGCAGTGATTTAGTAGTCACATAGTAGTAAGTGACCAATCTGAGAAATGTGGGTCTGTTGGGGTTTTTTGTTTGTTTCTTTAAATGGAGGGCAGGATTCATTTGTGCCAAGTACCCAAACAATCTACTTGGAAGGTATTTGGCATTCATGTGGATTTTGGCAAGAAATAAGCTTCATCTGAACTCTGTTGCACTCTTATTCATTTTGTTAAAACTGATATTCAAATGTTTACAGTTATATTCAAGTAAGAATAAGGGAAACTGTCATTATATAATTTATGTTTATAGATTTTTATGAATTGTAAATTAAACTTGGAAGCTCTTGGCTGAAGTATTTGTCTTTTCATTTCATAGGAAGGAGTTAAAATTCTTATTCTTATCATTAGTGTGGTTATGGATTAATTCATTCTTACTGCCTTTTGAAAACAAAATGAAGACCAGTGATACACAATTCCAAAAATTTCACAGTTAAATAAAAATGATTTAGAAAGGAGGCAACTCAGTCGCACACATGAGCTATATACGTAGCCTTTTATGTGCTAGATGTCATAAATAGGAACTTGAATGTAATTTTATCCTCATCCTCAGATTTAGTTTAGGCTGACAGAATCTGTAAACTGATAGAAATTTGTATTTTTTCAGACAATTTCTGTTTATATTGACATGTTCATGAAATGGGAAACTAGAAAAATTTCAAAATTCCTTCTTCAGTGGTTTTGCTCTTGATATGTCATTATCTTGGAATTTCCTTCTTCCCATAACAGAATACTCACTTCATTTCTCTCTTTTCTCAGCTTCTCCAGTTGCACAGAATTAGCCCTGGGTCCTGGTCTTCTGCCCAGGAATTGGACCCAGTCTCGTAGGTGGGCACATGTTGGATCTTCAACTGACTGCTCCTTTTCTAGGTCCACATCTCTGCCCCTGTTGCTTCAGGATCCTATAACCATCCTACCATCTCCTGCTTCCCTGTTAGCTTTGATTATCTTCTTACTATACGGTTGGCCAACTCCTGCAGTGTGATCCAAAGTAGCTTAGTACCTGCAGGGAGCAAAGCTAGGCTCACAGGGCTTTGTTCCTCTTCTATAGCATTCACCTCTTCCTGCTGTGTATTGTTATTATTTGCCTATATATGCTTTTCGGTATGTATTATTTCGAGTAGATTATAAACTCCCTAAAGGCAGATACAAATTTTTTATATGTATGTGTTTTACAGTGGCTAGCACAACACCTTGTAACAACAGGTGTTTCATAATGTTTATTAAGTTTATTCGAGTGAATATAATTCCAGTTAGAGGAGAGAACATTGTATTACTTACCCTGTTTTTTGTTTCTAAGGAGAAGTTTTTATGAGAAGATAGATCCAAAGTTCTCAGAATCTTAAATAATATTGTAGCATCTTTTTCTTGAAATTCACAACATATCTCTGCTTAATCCTCAAAATTTAAAATTATTTTTAAGACACCATTCACAAAATTATCCCACTTACCTGAAGTAGTGATACCAACATGCCAACAAGCTTCTTACCTCTGTAGGTAAGACAACATCAGATTGTTTGTCAGTTGATGATTTGTTTGAGATTATATGTGGGAGCCTACTTTTTTTCTTTTTTCTTTTTCTTTTCTTTTTTTTCTTTTTGCACTTGCACAAAAGGCAAAAGAGATAATCTGTCTCTCTCAAAATCTTTTCTTTGGGCCTGAGATCTGAGGAATCTACCAGACCTATTTTATATAATTATGTAAGTCCTCAACCGTTTAAGAATCCAGATATAAGGCTATTTATATAGTCATAGAGTGCTACAGTTGGAAAGTAGAAACCATCTGTGCTAGCCTCACATTTCTTATGAATAAACTGAAGCCTGGATAGGTGAAGGAATTTGTCTAAGGTCCCCACAGTTGCTTAATGGTGGAACCATATCCTGTGATGGCTAATTGGGGGTGTTTTTCACTATGACCTAATAGCATTATATCCAAAGGCATATCAAAGGAGCAAAAAGTCTCGTGAAATTATTTCAAATGCTAGCTCTTTTGCAGAGATTATATTTTTACTGAGATTTAAACAAGATTTTTTTCTTATTAATTGAGGTTATCATGTCCTATAATGTGTCACATCTGAAAACACATTTATAAAAATAAAGAAGCATGGGTTCTATTTTCATTTATAAAGTGAATGTGCTTTAGCTTCAGCTTTTAAAAAATTTTACATTTCAGGATATGCTTATTTTAATTTAGAAAATATGATTTAGTTGGAAACTTAATTATTGCCAGTTCTTGAGATAGTTTTTCAAGCTTTGAGATATGTTGTGGGTTACTGTAAATCTTGGCAAAAATCTTTGGACATAAATTTTTCTACTTTTTTTTTTCTTTTTTAGTTCCTGAATCTGATGAAGAACGTTGGTCCTGAAACATTTGACTAACATTTTTTTTCTACTAACAAAACTTTTGAGAATTTAGTATATATAAATTTTACTTGAATTCTTGCCCATTTGTTGGCAGACATTTCTGTAAATGTATTTACAAGTCCACTTCATTGCCCCTTTGGGTGTTACCATTCAGGCCTCTCCCAGAATTAGGTAACATGTTTCCTGCTCTTTTACTCCAATTTTTATTTATATCTCTTGATACTTTTTTAGAGCCTTCTGTTTTCTATTTCATTAGAACCTTCTGTTCCCAGAATTAATAATAATATAAGAGGTTTGCTTCTGATATGGAGAAGTAAACTTCTAATCAAACAATCCACCTGCAAATAACAATTATAAACTCTGGACAAAAATAAAAAATAAAAATAAAACAAAACAAAACACAACTATGTTAGAGTTCTGTAGAATGAACAAGAGTAGGAAAATATTAGAGGAGGTTCATAACTTATATTAAGCAATTGGCATGGGGTAAAGTGAATTTCATATTTTTGTGGCCTTTTTTGAGAAAATCTGCAGTGATAATGGCAACATGGGGCAACTAAACTCCAAAGGAAAGCCTGCTGCTTTCTGACTGTAAGAATACCAGAGAGTGAGGAGGGACACAGGAAAGGAGACAGAAATGGGTTTCTCAGGTTCAGTGTATAAAATCTGCCTGAGTCTTTTGCTGGCCTCTGAACCACGCATGCACAGGGAAGACTGAAAATAATTCAAACTAAGACCTGAACAGCACAGAGTTTGCAATATGAGACTAGCCAAGTTGTTGCCCTGCTAAAGCAACAGAGTCAGCACTCTTTAGATCAATATAACAGAAACCAGAACATCTAAAATAAACATTGACAGTTTTTAAGATAAACTCCAAATTACTTCAAATACAATAAAACCCAATAAAACATTCCTCTGTCTCAAGGGTAAAGAAAATTGACAGATGACAATCCTGAAGTTACGATAGAATTATTAGGCAGGTAAATTAAAGCAGGTATTAAAACTATGCTTAAAGAGATAAAAGAAAATATGGTTGAAATAAATAAAAAGATATGAAATATCAGCACAGAAATAAAAAAATTATGAAAATAATCAAATGGGAATTTACATTAATTATCTAGTAGAATTAACAACATAATGAAAGTCATAGAAGGGAAAGTCAGTGATGTTGAAGATAGAGCAATAGAAATCATCTGATCTAAAAAGGAGTGAGAAAAAGAGTGAAAAAGATGAGTAGAATCTCAGAAACCTGTAACATATTATATTTATTTTTAAATTTTTTATTTTTAAATATTTAATTGATAAAAATTATATATAGTCAAAGAGTACATGTATTGTGATGACTTGATATATGCATGCATTGTTTAATGATTATATTAATTCACACATTCATCACTACCCATTTAGATCCCAAGAACTTGTTCAATGTATAACTATACGTTTGTATACTTGATCGACATTTCCCTATTTCCCTGTTTCCCTTACCCCTATCCCCTCGCAAGCACCATTATTCTGCTGCAATAAGATTGATGTTTTTAGATTTCATGTAAGTGATACCACATAGTATTCATCTTTATGTATCTTACTTATCTCAATGTCCTCCAGGTTTATCCATGTTGTTGAAAATGGCAGGATTTAATTGTTTTTTATGGCTGAATAATATTGCATTGTATATATGTACTACATTTTATTTATCTGTTCATCTGATTTATCCATTGATGGACAATTAGGTAGTTTCCATCTCTTGGCTATTGTTAACAATGCTGCAATTAGCATGGGGGTACAGATGTTTCTTAAAGATAGTGGTCCTATTTTCTTTGGCTGTAAAACCAGAAGTGGGATTGCTAAGTCATATAATAGTTCCACTTTTAATTTTTTGAGGAAACACCATACTGTTTTCCATAATGGCTATACTAATTGACATTCCTAAGAGTGTACAAGCATTCTCTTTTTTCCACATCCTTGCAAAAACTTAGCTCTTTTCTTTTTGAAAATAGCCATTCTAGCAGGTTTGAGATGATATCTCATTGTGGTTTTAATTTGCATTTCCCTGATGATTAGTAATGTCAAACATCTTTTCATATACTTCTTGGCCATTTGTATGTCTTCTTTGGAAAAGTATCTGTTCAGCCCTTTGCCCTTTATTAATTGAGTTTTTTTTTTCCTTTTTTTTTTCCTTTGGAGCTATGTGAGTTGCTTATACATTTTGTATATTAATCCCTCATAAGATATATAGTTTGCAAATAATTTCTCCCATTTCATAGGTTGCCTTTCATTTTGATTGTTTCCTTTGCTGTACAGAAGGTTTTTAGCTGGATGTAGTTCCACTTGTTTATTTTTGCTTTTGTTGCCTGTGTTTTGGTGTCATATCTAAAAAATGATTGCCAAGACTACTGTCAGGGAGTTTTCCCCTGTACTTTCTTCTAGGAGTTTTATGGCTTCAGATCTTACATTTAAGTCTTTAATCTATTTTGGATTAATTTTAGCATATGGTGTAAGACAAGAATCCAGTTTCTTTTTTTTTTTTTTTTGCATTTGAATATCCAATTTCCAAAAACCATTTATTGAAAAGACTTTCCTTTCACTATTGTGTATTTTTGGAAGCCCTGTCAAAGATTAGTTAAGCATCTATGCATTTGTTTCTAGGCTGTCAATTCTGTTCCATAGGTCTATGTATCTGTTTTATGCCAGTACCAAATTATACTGAATACTGTACTTTTGTAACAGATTGAAATCAGGGACTGTGCTGTCTCCAGCTTTGTTCTTTTTCAAGACTGTTAGGGCTATTTGGGGTGTTTTGTGGTTCTGAACAAACTTCAGGATTGATTTTTCTATTTCTGTAAAAAATGTCATTGGAATTTTCATAAGGATTACACTGAATATGAAAATGCTTTGATTCGTGTAGACATTTCAACAATATGAATTCGTCCAATCCATGAACATGCAATATCTTTTCATTTGTTTGTATCTTCTTCAGTTTCTTTCATCAATGTCTTATAGTTTTTAATGTATAGAACCTTCACCACATTGGTTAAATTTATTTCTAAGTATTTTATTCTTTTGATGGTATTGTAAGCGGGATAGTTTTCTAATTGCTTTTGTAGAGAGTTCTTTGTTAATGTATAATATAGAACCACAACTGATTTTTGTATATTGATTCAGTATCCTGAAACGATTGGATTCTTTTTTTTTTTTTATTTCAGGGTATTATGAGAGTACAAATATTTTGGTTACATTTTACGTCTTTGCCTCACACCCAAGCGAGAGTCAGAGGCATGCCTTTCCCCTCTACAGTGCTTGTCATGTCCCTTAGTTGTGAGTTTACCCCCCACAATCCCTGGAGAATATTACTGCCATGTAAACACCATAGTGTTAATCAGTTAGTACCAATTTGATGGTGAGTACAAGTGGAGCCCATTCTTCCCATCTTGTGATACCTCACTTCAGATAATGGGCTCAAGTTCAATCCAGGAAAATATAAGAGGTGCTAGATCATTGTCGTTTCTTATAATTGAGTAATATTCCATTGTATACATATACCAAATTTTAATAATCCAACGACTGGATTCTTTTATCAGCTCTAACAGTCATTTGGTGGAATATTTAGGGTTTTCTGTATATAAGATCATGCCATGTGCAAATAGAGACAATTTATCGTCCTTTGCAATTTCTTTTTCATGACTAATTGATCTAGGTAAGACTTCCAGTACTATGCTGAATAGAAATAGTGAAAGTGGGTACCCTTGTCTTGTTCCTGATCTTAGAGAAAAAGCTTTCAGTTTTTCACTGTTGAGTATGGTTTCAGCTCTGGGCTTGTCATATATGGCCATATATGTTCTTTATTATGTTGAGGTACATTCCTTCTCTATTTAATTTGTTGATAAAAATGTTTTTCATCATAAAAGAATGTTGACTTGTCATAACTTTTTCTGCATCTATTGAGATGATCATATGATTTTTATCCTTCATTTGGTCAATGTGGTATATCACATTTATTGATTTGCATATGTTGAACTATCCTTGCATCCTAGGAATAAATACCACCTGATCATGATGTATAATCCTTTTAGTGCACGATTGAATTTGGTTTGGTAATGCTTTGTTGTGGATTTTTATATCTATGTTCATTAGGGATATTGGCTTGTAATCTATTTTTCTTGTAGCATTGTTATCTGGCTTTGTTATGAGAGTAATTTAGCTGGCCTTGAAGTGAGTTTGAAAGTGAGTTCTTCTCTTAAATTTTTTGGAAGTGTTTGAGAGAGATAGGCATTAATTCTTCTTTAAGTGCTTGGTAGAATTCATCCCTGTAGCTATCTGGTCCTGGACTTTTCTTTGATGCGAGACTTCTTTTTATTACTGATTCAATCTCCTTGCTTGTTATTGGTCTGTTCAGATTTTGTATTTCTCCATGATTCAGTCTTGGTAGGTTGTATGTTTCTAGGAATTTATCCATTTCTTCTAACTTATCTAATCTATTGGCATACAGTTGTTCAATGTATTCTGTTATAATCCTTTTTTATTTATGTGTTATCAGTTATAATGTGTACTTTTTTATTTATAAGTTTTTTAATTTGAGTCCTGGTCCAAGGCTTTGTTGTTGTTGGAAGGTTTTTTTTATTTCTGTTTCAATTTCATTGCTTGTTATTGGTCTATTCAGGAGTTCTATTTCTTCTTGAATGAGTCTTGGAGGATTGTGTGTCTCCAGAAATTCATATCTTTTCTCTATGTTTTTAAGTTTATGTACATAGAGATTTTCACAGTATTCACAGATGACATTTTGTATTTCTGCAGTATCAGTTGTAATATCCCCATTTTTGTTTCTAATTGAGTTTACTTGAGCCCTTTCTCATCTATTCCTGGTAATCTAGCAAGGGGTCTATCAATTCTATTTATCTTTTCAAAGGACCAGGTTTTTGTTTTGTTAATCTTATGTATAATTTTCTTATTTTCAATTTTATTTAGTTCCACTCTAAGCTTAGTTATTTCTTTTTTCTGCTGGTTTTGTGCTTGGTTTGCTCTTCCTTTTCTAGTTCCTTGAGTCATAGCATTAGATTGTTAAATTGTAATCTTTCTATCTTTTTGTTGTAGACATTTAAGGCTATGAAATCTCCCCTTAGGACTGCTTTTGCTGAATCGCATAGATTTTCATAGCTTGTGTCTTCTTTGTCGTTCAGTTCAAGGAATATTTTAATTTTCGTCTTAATTTCATCTTTGATCCATTAATCATTCAGTAGTAGGTTGTTTAATTTTCATGACTTTGTGTAGAATTGGGTGTTTCTCTTGTAGTTGATTTCTAGTTTTCTTCTACTGTGGTCTGAGAAAATACATGATATGTTTTTAGTTTTTTAAAATTTGTTTAGCCCTGTTTTGTGGCCTAAAATATCATCAGTCTTGGAGATTTTTCCATGTGCTGATGAGTAGAATGTGTATTCAGTAGTTTTTAGGTAAAATGTTCTGTAAATGTCTGTTAGGCCCAATTGTTTTATAGTCCCATTTATATCCTGTGTTTATTTATTTATTTTCTGCTTGAATGATCTGTCCAGTTCTGTCAGTGGGGTGTTGAAGTCCCTGGAAATTACAGTGTTGCTTTTTATCTCTTTACTTATGTCTAGTGGGGTTTGCTTTTTGAATCTGGGTGTTCCTGTGTTTGATGCATAAATGTTTAGGATTGTTATTTCTTCTTGTCGAATTGTTCCCTTTACCATTACACGATGACAATCTTTGTCTTTCTTTACTGTTGTTGAATTAAACTTAGTTTTATCTGATATGAGAATGACTATACCTGCTTTTTTTTGGTTTATATTTGCATGGAAGATTTTTTTCCATCCCTTTTCCTTGAGTCTGTAAGAGTCTTTGTGGCTACATGTGTTTCCTGGAGACAGCAGATACTTGGATTCTATATATATATATATATTTTTTTAATCCATTCAGCCAGCCTATGTCTCTTGAGTGTACAATTCAAACTATTTACTTTGATACAATTGCTATGTGGGATGCTGTTCTGTTCATCCTGTTGGTTAGTATTTATCACTTTGTTTTACCTCTTGTATTATTGCTTTATTTGAGATGTGAGCTTTAGGTTTCAGGTGGTTTTACACTGGAGTATGACCATTGTGTTCTACATATATAATGCAGTTCTTAGTATTTCCTTCAGGGCAAGTTTGGTCTTCATAAATTGCCTCAGTGTTTGCTTGTCTGTAAAAGTCTTTATTTCTCCTTTGTTTACGAAACTTAGTTTTGCAGGATACAGAATTGTAGGCTGTCAGTTGCTCTGTTTAAGAAGACTGAAGATGGGGCCTCAATCTATTCTGGCTTGTAAGGTCTCATTGAGACAGTAGGTGGTGCATGTTGGTGTGAAACAACCTCACCATGGATGATTGAGTCAGTAAATGTTGAATAAGGATGTGCAAATTGACCTCCCTGTCAGTAGGTGGCGTTTGCCAGAAGGAACAGACTGCAGTGTTGTTTTCGTCACTGGCTCTAGTCCCTCAGGATGAGCACTCAAATGCCCCAGGTGGTGAGTGGAACCCTGGAACTTCCTTATTCTCTGACTCAGGGGATGCAGGTGGGGAAGGAGGTTGAGTGGGGCTGGGTTGGTGGGCTTTCCCTCAGGCTCCACAAAAGCTAGTAAGGCAGCTGTTTGGGCAAGGTTAAAATGTCTGCTCTCAGCTTCTAGGGAAAACCACATGGAAGAGGCTGAAGTGGCCTCATTGAGGCAGAAAGTCTGCCTGTAGAGACGAGGCCATCTGAGACTCACAATCTGACTGTCCATCTCTAACATCACCCTCCAGCCTGCATGTCTGTCCCACTAGCACAGAGATTTTTTATTTTTGTTTACCGTGGAGCTTACATAAAACATCTTATTTTAAGCATTCTAATTTAAGCAGTTAATAACCTTAACTTCCATTGCATAAAAAAACTCTACACTGTACTTCTCCCCCACTCCCATTTAATTTTTTTGATGTCACATTTTACAGTGTTTTATATTGTGTATTCATTAACAAATTTTCATCTATAGTTATTTTTAATAATTTTGCCTTTTATCTTTTATACTAGAGTTAAAAATGATTTACATACCACCATTACAGTGTTATTCAGAATTTCATAATATATTTATCTTTGCCAGTGAGTTTTATCCTTTCATGTTTTCATCTTGTTACTTAGTGTCCTTTTGTTTCCACTCAAAGAACTTTCTTTAGCATTTCTTGTAAAGCAGGTCTTGTGGTGATGAACTCCCTTAGCTTTTTTTGTTTGTTCTGGAATGTCATTACCTTTTTTTTTTTTTCATTTTTGAAGCACAGCTTTTCTGCATATAGTATTTTTAGATGACAATGTTTTTGACATTTATACACTTTGAATTTATCATCCCATGCCTTCCTGGCTTGTAAGGTTGTTGTTGGGAAATCCGCTGATATTCTTTTGGAGGTTCCCTTATATGTAACAAGTTTCTTTTCTTTTACTACTTTCAATTTTCTGTTTGTCTTTGACTTTTGAAAATTCTATTGTATGCCTTTGGGGCATTCTTCATTGGGATCTCTCTTGGAGGCCTTTATGCTTCATGAATCTGAATGTCCATATTTCTCCCAAGATTTGGAAAGTTTTCAGCTAACATTTCTTTATATTAGTTTTCTTTGTCTTTCTCTTTCTTCTTCTCTGGGACTTGCATAAATCATTTATATTATACACTTGACAACGTCCCATAGGTCCTTCATGCTTTCTTCATTCTTTTTTCAATCTTTATTCTTTTTATTTCTCTAATTGGTTAATTTTAAATAACTAGTCATCAAGTTCACCATTTTTTCTTCTGCATGATTGAGTCTGCTATTGAATCTCTTTATTGGATTTTTCACTTCTGTCATTATACTCTTTAGCTCTAGGATTTCTGTTATATTCTTTTTTTATGGGCACTATTTTTTTTAACTAATCTTCTAATTTTATTCATGAATTTTTTTCATAATTACATTTGTTTATTGTGTTTTTCTGCATCTCATTGTACTTTTTGAAAATGATTATTTTGAATTATTTTTTCTGTGCTGTCAGGACTACACACAGACAGCAGCTGAGTGAGCTGGAACCAAGTTTCAGGGCCTTTTCAGGGTCCACAGCCAAGACCAAGGTTGATGGCCCTGTCACTGGAGGCATTAGTGTGCATGATATCTCCCGTGCCCCTTGATGGATGGTCTGTGTAGCAGGGCGATGGGACTCTTTCCACTTCTGGAGCTAGGACCCCCATTAGTAAGTCTGCCACCTGGGCATGCATGGTAAAGCCCTTTCAAAATGGCCTTCTTAGATCTTGGGTTTCACAGGGGTTTCACATCCTCCTACCTATATCCAAGAGTTTCCACAAGATTCCTTTTGCCCCTGAATGGCTACAAAATTATTTTTGCTATGGGGATATATAAGCAGAATGCTTCCTATTCTGCCATCTTATTGACATCCCTGAAACATAAGTTTTAAAAATCTACCATATAGGTAATTGAAGAACAAGAAAGGGGTCGACAAATATTTAAATATTTTAAGCCAAGAAGTCAAAGCTTCTCAGATTTTGTGAAATACATATATAGATTCTAGAACTTTAGTGAACCCCAAGCACAATAAATTGAAAGACAGTTCTACCTAGTAATATCATAGTAAAATTCCTGAAAGCCAAAAATTACACTTCACTCAAAATTGGATAAATTGTTAGGGAGGGAGCATAATGCCCTATGTGAACATATTTTAAGAAAGATGAGTAAGTATTAGAAGGTAGAGTTTAAGTACATGGGCTTTAGAGTCTCTTTCTATCCAGTTCTGTGAACTTGAGCCCATTTCTTTTCTTTGAGCATCATTTTATTCCTTTATAAAATGGTGATAAAAATGAAGATAAAATTAACTCATGTATCTGATGTACAGACTAAATTAATGTATGTTAAACTCTTAGCAAAATACATAGTACAAACTAAATAAATGATAGCTATTACTTTTCTTTTTCTGAGTTTGTTTTGCTAGCTTGTACTTCTAAATTTTTCTTTCTCATAATGCCTTTATCTGTTTTTGATATAAATGTTCAGGAGCCCTATACAAGAGTTGGGGTGCTCTCCTGTTTTCTATGTTCCTGTTTGTATAACATTAATAGGTTTTTGAGAGTTTTTTAAATTATACATTTCAATGTATTTGGGCCTGGTAGTTTGTGTGTGTGCATGTTTGCATAAATTTCTAATTTATGTGATGTATTTGTTTATAATTGTCTAGCCTATTCATGTTTTCTGGTTTTTCTCAAGCCAATTATATTTTTCTACAAAATTATTCATATTATCTCTATTTTGAGATAACTTGAATATTTAGGTTAAATGATTAGCATAAAGTTGTTTATAATATTCAGTAATCATTTTAAATTTCTAAATAGATTTGTCCTTTTTTCTTTTTAATGTTGATTATTTATATATTTCTATTTTGTGATAAAAATTCCCAGAGATTTGTCTGCTTTATTAGTCTTTAAAAAACCCCAACATCTTATTTTGTTTACTGTCTTCATGTCTTTATTTTTCATTTTACTTATTCCTGGTATTGTTTTGTTAGTTTCCTGTTTTTACATTTTTTTGCACCTTTTATAAATTTTTGATAATTTTAGTATTGTCCTTTTTTTTAACATATGAATTTAACGTATGCATTTTTTGCTAAGACTGCTTTAGCTGCGTCTCATGAGTTTTGGTTTAGTCATGTATTCCTTAATGGACACTTTCTGAGAAATACATCATTATGTGATTCCATTGTTGTGAGAACATTACAGAGTGTACTTACAAAAAGCTAGATGGTATGGCCTACTACACACAAGGCTATATGGTATTACCTATTGCTCCTAGGCTATAAACGTGGACAGCATGTTAGTATACTGAACACTGTAGGCAGTTGTAGCACAGTGGTAAGTATTTGTGTATCTAAACATATCTAAACATAGAAAAGATACAGTAAAAATACACTATAAAAGAGTTTAAAGATGGTACATCTGTATAGGGTACTTACCATGAATGGAGCTTGCAGGACTAGAAGTTGCACTGGGTAAGTTAGTGAGTCAGTATGAGTCAATGTGGAAGGCCTAGGACATTACTGAACACCACTGTAGACTTTTAAAAAACTGTACACTTAGACTATACCACATTTATTAAAAAATTTCTTCTATAATAAATTAACCTTAGCTTACTGTCACATTATTATTTTGTATACTTTTTAATTTTTTTAAACTTTTTGACTCTTTTGCACTAACACTTAGCTTAAAACACAAAAGCATTGTACAGCTGTACAAAAATATTTTCTTTCTTTGTATCCTTTCTTTCTGTGTGTTCTTTATATTTTTTCTTACTTTACAGGTTAGTCTGTAAGCTTTTTTCTATTGATTTTTCTTTTTATTTTTTAAACTTTTTTATTAAAACCTATGGCACAAACACAGGGTTTACACAAAGTCTTCCACCTCCACATCTTTTCCCACTGGAAGTTCTTCAGGGCAATAACATGCATGGGGCTGACATCTCCTATGACAACAATGCCTTTTCCTGGAACACCTCCTGAATGGACCTAAGTAGGACTGTTTTACCATTAACTTTTTTTTTGTAATAAATAGGAGTATACTCTAAAATAATAATGAAAAGTGTAGTATAGTATAGTAAATATATAAACCAGTTACATAGTCTTTCACTATAATTATCAAATATTCAAGTATTATATACTATATATAATTGTGTATACTTTGTATGACTGGTAGCACAGTAGGTTTGTTTACGCAAACCTCATCACAAAACCATGAGTAATATATTGCACTAAAACATTACAATGTCTGCATTGTTAGTAGCCAATAGGAATTTTTTAACTTCGTTATAGTCTTATGGGACCCACTGTTGTGTATGTGGTCTATCATTGACCAAAACATCATTATGTGACACATGACTGCATATTGTGTTTGATGTCATTAAATTCTGTATATATTTGAATTTTCAAGGTTTCTTTAGTCTTACGTTCATGATTTATATCATTTTAATTTTTTAAAAAATTTATTTCATTGGCAAGTTTTTGGTGGAGTGACATCTTTTTTGACATTAAGGTCTAAATTTAATTGTGATTAGAGGAGACAGTAAAATGATTTTAATTCTTTAGTCTCTTTTGTATTTCTATAACAGAATACTTGAGGCTGGATAATTTATAAAGAAAATAGGTTTATTTGGCTCACAATTTTGGTGGTTGGACATTTTAATATTGGACAGCTGCATGTGGTGAAGGTCTCATGTCGCTTCTACTAATGGTGGAAAACAGACGGTGATGGGCATGTGCAAGGAGATCACATGGTGAGAGAAGAAGCAGGAGAGAGAAACCAAAGAAGCCTGACACTTTTTGACAACTTGCTCTTGAGGGAACTAATTCATTCCAGGGAGTTCAAGAACTTACTCCTGTGGGAGGGCATTAATCTGTTCATGAGGGATCCATCCCCTTGACCTAAACACTTCTCACTAGGCCCCACCTCTCAACACTACTGCATTGGGGATCAAATTTCAACATGAGTTTTGGCAGGTACAGATCATATCCAAACCATAGCATATGTGTTGAGACTGACTTTGTGGCTTAATAAAGGGTCAATTTTTATAAATTTTTCACGTGTGCCTCGAAGGCGTGTATATTTTATAATTATTAGGTGCAAAGCTTTATTGGAGCTTCATTATTTGTTAATTAGATTATTGAGTTGTTAATTTCTCTTTTAATTTCCTGCTTGCTCTAGAAATTAATGATAGAAATATGGTAAAATTGTCCATCGTTATTGGGGATTTTGCTGTTTGTATTTTATGTCTGTGCTGTTATATACTTAGAGAGACAGTTTATTGTCTTGTTGACGAGTTGTTTCACTTTCATTATTTAATGATTATTTTTATTGTTTAGTGATGCTTTTACTTAGAATGTAGTTTTTTGGACATTAATGTAGCTGCCTCAGTGTTACTATTCTTGTACTTTCAAACATGCTATCTCATATTTTAGCTATGTCTGTGGCAAACAGCATGTCACTGAACTTTTTAAAATTCAAACTGTTGTTCACTTTTAATCTCAAATTTAATTGGTTTATATTTATTGTGATTACTTATATGCTTAATTATTATAAATTTATTTTGTGCCTTCTACTTACTATGCTTTTTCTTTAGTTTTTTAAATTCTTTGCTATCCAGTGTTGTAGTGTTTGAATTTTCTTAAGATCTTTTCATCCCTCTTTTAGGTTGAAAATTATACATTTTCATTTAATTTTCTTTCTAAAAGCAATTACCTTTAAATATTTAATAATCCTCCTTTATTTCGTGATCCCACTTGACCATGTTAGTATCCCTATCCTCCTTATAAACAATATAAAAACTTTAGAATACTTTATCTTCAATTAGCCCCTTCCACTGTTTTACATGCTAGTATTATGTAATATGTTAGATTCAACTTATTTTATATGCTTTTTAATAACTTATATTATTTAATATTTTATATTAAAAACTTAAGATTCCCTAGGTAGCTCCCCATCTTCAGTGGTGTGCTGGAGCTCACTCATGTTTACTTCAAGAGCTTATTATGTGCATCCTTTTTCAACTCTGCCTCAGTGACACATTATGTGTAGCTTGATGGTGACGATAGGAATATTTGTACCATCAAAAGCAATAAACACTACAAATTTGTTTTTTAATTTTTTTAAAAAATTAGGAGTCTGTTACCAGAACACCTCTGTCAATCTCCTTGTTTCCCCTTTTTGTTTTATCCAATCCTTTTTTCTGTGTTAAATTTACTTATTAAAAATTTATAGTTTTATATTTTTTTAATTCTTTTTTATGTTTTTACTTCAGAATATTATGGTGGTACAAACGTTTTGGTTTCATAAATTGCCTTTGCACAGCCCGAGTCAGAGATATAAGCATACCCATTCCCTAGACAGCGTGCACTGCACCCCTTAGGTATGAGTTTACCCACCCCTTCCTGCCCCCGCTCACCTGCGTGACACCTGATGAATGTTACTTCCATATGTGCATATAAGTTTTGATCGATTAGTACCAAATTAATGGCGATTCCATGTGGAATTTGTTTTTCCATTCTTGTGATACTTCACTCAGAAAAATGGACTCCAGTTCCATCCAGTTAATACAAGTGGTATTAGTTCACCATTTTTTTATGGCTGAGTAGCACTCCATGGTATACATATACCACATTTTATTATTCCACTTATGAAAGGCAATATTGAGTAAACCTTTGGTCTTTAGCTAAAAATGTACTTTATTTTCACTTTTTAAGGGTACTTTAGCTGAATGTATTATTTTAAAATACTTATTTTCTTTCAGCACTTTGAAAATATTATTCCATTGTTTTATAGACTCTGTTGCTGTTGGTAAGTCAACTATCTCTTTAGTTGAGTTTCCTCTGTAGATCATCTGTCTTTCCTTTTTGTCTTTGGTATTTATACAGGTGCTGGATTGTTTGGCTCTTGCATTTATTTCTCTCTTTTACTCTGCTTAGCTGTCTTTCAAGAGGGCTGACCATAGCAAGCTGAATTTCCTAGGCTCCAATGTTAGTTTTCTTCTGGCTAGTTTCAGCCAATGGAAATAGTTGGTGATTGATTGGAGGATGGGAGGAAAGGAGAAATAACAGGATTTCTCCTTTGTCGGCCTTGTGTGGCATATCCAACAACAACTAATATGCCCTTTAGTAGCACCAGCTACTGCTGAACTTGCCCTCTAGGACTTCCCACTTTGTCCCTCTGTCTCTTGCTGTTGCTAATCTCTAGATTCACTTATCAATATCTTCTACTGTGTACTTTACATTGTTTTGGTTTAAATAATTTTTGTGGTTTATGTTTTCCTGCTTGGACCCTGAAAGATACAGTATTCTAGGTTTCATTACAACATGTCTAGGTTTGGACTTTCTTGGGACTTGTGCTTTATGCATCTAAGGTTTTATGTTTTTCATCAATTCTGGAAAAGATCTATCATCACTTCAGGTACTGCCTTTTTCTCCACATTTTTTCATTCTCAAATAATTACTAGACATATTTTAGCGCTTTTTACTATGTCCTTTATATCTCTTAATCTCTTCTTTATATTTCCTATCTTTCTCTTTTTATGCTGGGTAAATTCCTTGGAATTATCTTTCAGTTCAGCAATTCATCCTTTAGCTACATTTAATGTAATGTCTCATTTCAGATATTAATTTTAATTACAATTTTATTTCTATAAATCTCTTTGTACTTTTATTTTTGCCTCTTTCTTTTTAAAATTTCTCATATTTTAAACATTTTATCCTAAATATCTGAGATTAATATTATGTTCCTTTAGTTCTTAAAGCTGTGGCCTATTTTTAACTTAATGCTCATATTTGATTTAAAGCACTTTTGTATCTTCTCACTCATTTATGGAAGAATATTTCCTGATATGGTTGATATTTTTGATATATGAGCTCTTCTACATTGGAATTCACTTTTTTTGTGGGACTCCCACATGTCCTGCTGCACTGGATATGCTTCTTCTAGGTACTCCAAGTATATCACTAGGTTGCCATTCTCTTTGGTTGCAATATTGCAAACCTGCTTTGTGCCCCTGAGGTTCCTCGGTTATTGTTGAGTTGGATAATTCTCATGCAGTGTTGTGGTAGCATCATCATATTGTCAAATGCCCTGACTCTATCTTCTTGGAATTTTAATTTCTTTCTTGTAAGATAAAACATTTTAAAAGTTTTGTGTCTATGTGTATTTCTGGGCTTTCTTATTTTAATATAGGACCTTTCCTTTCTATTTTCATAGGAACATTTCCGTGTGAATATAGCCTGACATTTTACAGGAAACAGAAGGGCATACTACTGCTTGGAGAACTTTGTACATCCTGTACTTTGGGCTTAAATGCCTTTTCTCCAAGGCTTTTCTGGCTAACTCACTCCTTCATTTCTTTCAGGTCTTTATTTAATGTGATCTTTCAGTAATTTCTTTGCTGGTTACACTATATAAAATTTCAAGTACAACTCCCCAATCGTAGCATTTACTTTCCTCCTTCCCTGCTTTATTTTAATTCTTTAGCACAGAATATTGTTCATCATTCTATATATTTATTTTCAATTGCCCACAAAATATATCATCTACATGGGATCAGAAATTTCTGTCTATTTTGTTAACTCCTATATCTTCATCACTAGAACAATGCGTGGCACATAGTAAGTATTCAAAAAACATTTTTGATAAATGAATGAAATATTCAGTGGATATGTATTGCGTGCTTTACACCGAAGTAGGCGGTGATGATACAAAAGAAAGAAAAATAGACAGGATTCCAGCCGTAACGAAGGACATGTTATTGAAGGGAACATAGACTATTTAAAAAACAGTTTATCTCCTCTGGTGAACAAAGGCTATGGATCCAAATTAACTTTTGATGAGCTTATTAGTACGAGGTAGACATTCCTGGAGAAGAAGTGTGGAGGGTAGGGTGATTACTTTTGGTATGCATTGCATCTAAGACTTCTTATCCCCTTGTTTTATCCACGAACTGACCAAGAAATACATACACACACACACACACACACACACACACATACACATACACACACACACACACACACACACACACCCATAAAATGCAATGAGTTAGAAAACAATATTAATGAGGGAGCTGACATAAGTTTGGCTAAATTAGTAAGAAGACTGAAAACAACTAAGTTACTAGAATTTCCAATAAAGTTTTTTGGTACCAAGTTTTTCTTTCGGTGTTGATAGTCACTGTCTGATGACCTCAGAATGTAAACAACTGGCCTAAATCTACATTTTGTTGCCTTGTAATTATATCTAAAGAATATGTGCATATTTGCCTTTTATACCTCCACAAGTAGGACATAGAGGGCATTATACTGTTACCTTATGATAGTAAATAATAAAGTCCATGGCTGTATTTACAAATGCTGAGGTTCTAGCATGTGAAATCATATGAAGAATGTTAAATCTCTGTGTTTAATGTACATTTCAGTTTATTTTTCTCTTAATTATAATAGTAGCAATTATTTTATTTATATGAGGGGAAGACTGTCTCACCTAAGGGAAAAGCTAATAGATTTCTTGGCAATTTTTCCATCATGTTGAAATCTTTTTCCATTTCGAACTGCTGTGATAGTCTCACTGCTCTGTCTTGCATATTTTTTAACTTCTTATCCTTAATACCTACTCACTTTTTTCTGTCTTTGAGACAGAAAATGCCTTCCTAAAATGCCTGATCCCTGGGCTTTGGTCAGTTTATATCTCAACCTTGCTGCAGACACTGGCTGGCCAGTGTTAGGGACTAATTTATAGTGAGCCCTTTGTCCTAAATGCCATGAATTATCCTAGTAGCTTCTTTCATATATATGATCTCATTAAATCACTATAAAAACCCTGTATGTTAGATACAATCCGCTTGTTCTAAAAATGACGAATCTGAATGTTAGGTGGGTACATAAATTTATGTAGGACACATTCCTAGTGAGCTGGAATTCAAACTCAAAACTTCTGATTAGAAATAGTTGCTGTTGTTATGATTCCATTGCTTTTTCTAGGTATTCTACCTTCAACCTTCCTAGAATTGCTTTTAAAGTTTTCTCAACTTGCCTTTGATTGAATGGAATTTATAAGAAAAGAATACCTACATCTTCAAGGCTTCCATGTGGTAGACAGAATTGGAATGAAGAGAAAACAATAGTAGGGTTAGCTGTTACCTACCTAATATTATAGTCTCTTTTAATTGAAAGCTGCTGCTCCAAATATGCTGCTCATATTTATGCATCTGACAGATACTTACTGAGTGTTTATTGTGTGTCAGGCACTAAACTAGACCCTGTGTATAGAGTGTTAAACAAAATAACATGGCCTCTATGGAGGATACAATCTAATGGGGAACAGAGAGATAATAAGCACATAAACCACTAATCACATCAATAATTTAAACTTTCATTAATGTCACAAAAATAAAATAGTGGAAAGATCTGTCTCAAAAACAGTAACAGTCAAAGGAAGTCTCTTGGAAAGAGTAGAAAAACCACATAATTATTTAGAAAGTGCAGAACTTTCCGGGAACTATGTCACAGCTTCTACCTTACTAGGTATTTGTGAACAAGTGGGATTTGGATGACACACCCTTGCCCATTGTGGGACCAAACTAACCAGGCTTTCTAACCTGGTATAAATATTTGAGACTCAGATTCTCATCATTAATTTTGTAATGATTAAGAGGAAAAGTAGGGGGGAAAGGTACAAAAAACATAGATTAGAAGATTAGCCCTTTAAAGATTGGAAAGAATTTGTTTAGGAATGTTATTCCTTAATATTTAAATGCAAATGTGAGTTTTCTTAATTATCAAGAGTAGAAAGTAATACAATTCATTCAACATTCCTCTAACCAATATTTGAGGTATACCTGTTAGGTACTATGCTAAGGACTAGAGATGTAATGTAAACTTGTCCTCAAGTTTACAATCTTATGTGAAAGACAATTACAATGCAGTATGATGATTATTATGACGAGATTAGGCATAGGACATCAGAGTCTGGAGTTGATAACATCTAAACTAAGAAACCATGGTGTATATAGTCAGGCCAGGGGAGTTTTCACATTTCCCTAGAATAAATAATTGATTTCAATAGTTATAACTTCAAGTTGAGAGTATTTTGAAAATATAGTTTTTAATATTTGTCTAAATTTTAGTTTTCTTCATTTTCTTGATTAGCTCTTAAACTTTCATTTAAGAAGTTAAGTTTAAATAAAATCATCCATAAAAACCTCAGCTATTCTTTCCTTAATATATTGTGAAGTGTGGATTATAGGAAAAAGAGAATTATTAGTATTATCATTTAGTGTATTGTAGATTAGGTTTCTACCAGAGTTCAAATTCATCATTTATACCTGAAATCTGATATTAAATTGGTTCATTTTAACTGGTATCCATTAATACTAAAAAATTCGAATTTAGCAATTTTTTAAAAATAAACTTACTTTTTTTGTACATTTTGTATTTTATTATAGCTAATATGACCTAACGTCTAGAGTACAGACCAACTGTTCCCTTGGGTTAACAATGTTTACCATATGATTTCCTTTTCCTTCCTTATTGCCTTTTATCTGTTTTCAGTTTACAGTATCGATAAATTGATAACTGTTGCTTCTCATACTTCCTCTTTCTGATGGGCAGATAGCTTTTTAAACGTGAAGGGCTAAATCTAGCTCTGTAATTTACAATAATAAACATAATTAACAGGTTTTCCAAGTGGTAATTCCTCTTACTCTTCATAGGACTTTCTGTTTAGATAAACCGCACAAATGAGGGCACATTAATTTTCAAAAATAAAATTAGCTTTATTAAGAATTAAAGTCTGTATTTTATAAAAACTATATAATGATGATGGAGTACCCAGCTCTATAGTGAGTCTAGAAAAACTAAATTTATATAAAATAAAATAAAATTATTTTGGATTATATAGTACCTTTTCTCAAAATAGATCAAATTGAAAATGCTTACTCAGTCATGGAGGAAATGATTTTTAGTCTAAATTTAGGTTCAGAAGTCTTTCATAGAGCCAGGTGAGGCCCTTTTTTGTACTCTACATGAATTAGCACATAGATTTATTAGTGGGTCAATAGGCATCTCTAGGAAGGCCCAACTAGTATGGAGGGAAGATGAACTTTTCTGTATTCTGTAACATAGAGATGGACCTATCCAATTGGAGAACACTGCTGTGCCAGCCTAGAAGTAAAAAGAACTTTAAAACGAAAAGCAAACGAACAACCCTCCTCCCCTCATAAAAAACACTCTCTAGTATATCTCCATCTGGAATGGTGGTGATAGTAACTTCACCCCATATGGACCACATAACTAAATAACTCTAGGGATTACAATATCTATGTGGAAATCGAAAGATTCCTTAACAATTAACAACTTAACAATTCAGGATCTGTGCTCTCTTTTAAATCAAAACACAAATAAGGACTAGATCAACATCAGTATGTATCTATTTCTGTCTTCCAAGCCATGAGAAAAAAATTGATGACAACATTTTTTACTTATATATGCAAACCTTATATGTGAACTTGGCTCATATGCAGGGTCTATTTAGAATACATAAAAAGGTGATACTGCCTACATGTGATTGTTAAAGACATCACAAGACACTTTGGACTAATTCCAATTGAGTAATTACATTCATTTTGTCCTTATTTTCCTTTTCCTGATTGTTTCAGTTAAATATGGAAAATTATCCTTCATTTTTCACTTAGAGAAATTGGACAGTATTTCTGCACATATTATTTAGTCCCTACTGTCTTCCTCTTTAGTAGTAGAAATGATGCTTAAAAATGCTGGTCAGAGGAGTTATTGTGGCTTTTACTATTGCTGTGGTATTTCTTGATTCAGAAGTGTTCTGTGAACATCCAGCACATGACTGGCTCTTAGATGAGCTGCTGGACCATAGGATAGGGTGTTATCTTGAGTAAGTCTTCTTTATCTCCTTAATCCCTGCTTAGCTTAGCCCCTTAGCTTAAAGGGGCAGACATCCTCTCCCTTTTCCCACAACTATATTTAATAGTTCCCTTTTAGCAAATGCATACTTTATGACAGGCACTGTGCTAGTTCCTTTATATGCCCGTAACATATAATCTGCATAAACAACCTTGTAGAATAGGTAACATGATCACCATTGTACAGACAGAGAAAATGTAACTTGTACAAGATCACACAGTTAAAGGGGGGAGCTGGAATTCGATTGGGGTTTGCCTGATAGCAAAAGCTAAGCTCTTAACCTCCATCTTACCTCATAATTCTGCTCCTTCTCAGAACTCTGTGAGCCCTGGTCTACGGATCATTGATCACATAAATAGCTTCTCTTAGTGCTTGTCACCACTTTGCAGGCTGACCTTATTGAGCTCAACCTTGGAATCATCATGTGGCACTGGCCTCCAAAGGGCAAATGCCGATTATGGTTACAGGCCACAAAGAAACTGAACTTCTGTTGAGAGAATCTCTATGCTGCATCATTTTATCTGCATGACAAAAATTGTTTGCTGTATCTTCTTTTCTTTCCCTGGTGGTGGTGTCATAACAGTGTTTTTAGTCAGGATTAACAAGTAACCAACTTATTTACTTTGGTTGCCAATAAATAACTGTAGCCTGTTAATGATTATGCATGTGTTTTATGTGGCCTTAGATTATCTGAGAAAATCTTACGCATCTAGCATTCTAGATTGGATTAATATGGCTTCACAGTTAATCTCCGATTATATAACTCTCCATTAACAAAAAGTAGATCACAAAAGGAAAAAAACTTGAATACTTAAAGAAAGTAATTTACTAGTACATTTTATAGTGACACGCTAATATCAGACTTTTTATTGTTACCTAAATATAAATTTTGCTCAATTAATATAAAAGAATAAACCTAATATGTTTTCGTGTTTTAAAGTATACCAGATCTGTCACAAATACCTTGAAATATATTGTATTTACATTTTTATGTGAACTGCGTGTACATTTTTTTTAGTGCTTTTATATTGTTAGTTCAGTGAGGGTAAGATGAGACCTAATTTATCTTTTAACACATCACAATGCCAAATATAGCATCTTGCACATAGTAGATGCTCACTGAATGTTTTTGACTTAGTGAATAAGTTAGTCTGTACTAGGTTGAACAGAGTTGCAGTCCTAAATTGTTCTTTCATCATTTCACTCTGCATAATTAAAGAAACTTTACTAAGGTGATTAAAAATGTGTTATTTAATTCCTGGTGTAGATTCTAAAACAGTGGGATTAAAAAGATCCTGGCTATACCCCTGTGAGGAAGCAGTGGAGATGAGTTTCTCACTATAGGTACATTTAGTGGATTTTATGTGTGATTGAATTAATTGATTTCTCTTAGGAAGGCTAAATATATGATTTTCATATGATACTTATTATCTTTTTATTTTACCTTTACCTTGCCAGCTATTATTTTTTCCTATTATAAAAGGAAAGTTAATTGCAGAGAATTAACTATATGTGAAAGTCAAAAAAACTAAAAGAATCCCTAATCTTACTATCCACATATAATCATTCTTAATATTTCTGTGTGTTCTTTGTTTTTATCTCATATATATAATTTTATACTGTCCATGCAATTGCTACCATGTTTATATAACATTATAGTATTGTAATACTATAAATTTGCATTTTTTAATAAAACATAAAAATTCTCTTAGAGTACTTTGTGACTTGTAAAATATTTCTTTATATGGATGTGCTATGCTTTATTTAATTGTTTTTGTATTGTTAGATATTTAGGTTGCTTATAGTTTTTCACTGTCATAAAAGTGATCTTTTTTACATAAATTTCTGTTGGCTTTCAGTTATGTGAGACTTATTCCTATAACCAAAATTACTGAGTAAAAAACTTTGAGTTGATACATATTGCTCAATAGCTTTTCAGACATCTTTTAGCAATTCATACTTCTATCAAAGAAAGGTATATGAAGATGCTATTTCACTGAGGCATCATCAAAATTATTACCTCTACACACGTTTAAGCAAGTAATAAGTAGACTTACTGACTTTAATATGTTGTTTTAATCAACTATGCTCAGAAGAAGTATATAAATTAAATACTTCAGTTTGCTTTCAGAAAGAATTATGAAATATTCTTAAGGATCACAGTAGTTTGGAAGCTGAATATTGCAACACAGTTTCTACCTACATTCAAATATTTTTCAGGTCTAATTGTAAACTGCATACTCTTGTTAAAGCTGGACTTAACATAATCTTCTGTATCAATACATGTTTCACTAGCAGTTTTGTCAAAGTGTGTTGGGTTGAGGCATTACCCATTATATCTAATGCGTTATTAGCATTCCCTCTTGTAGCGATCAATCTCATTTCTGTATGCTGTTGTAACTTAAAGGTAATGAAAATTCAAAGTTTACTTTTATTTATTTATGCATTTTTTGTGGACTGTCTACAAAAGCACCTTTCTTTCTCACCAATATTCTGTCCAAACTGAGTACAGATGAATCTGAGTAGTTTCATTTTAGAGAGCAGCAGTCATATTTGTATGAGGGAAGGCAAGAGTCTTGGAAGAATACCAAAAAAAAAAAAAAAAAAAAATCATTTTTAAGTGTTTGCCTCATCCTCCAGTGAAAACATTTGCATTTCAGAGGCCATGGTAAGTCTTAGTCCCTTACTGGTACTTGTTTTTGATCACACTGCTAAGGGACTCTAGGTATGTGTATATTCAGACATATAATATAAATTATGGGTAATCTGAAATATCACTTGGAGAAAATATTGGTAAAAAATAATTCACCTCTTTACTACAATCTTTCCTACTTCTCTGCAGAAATTATCTCAACATAAATACTGATTCCAACTCAGTAAATTAAGTTTTACTTATGTATTTGTTTTGCATTTCAGAGTACCTGCTAAATTGCAAGTCTGTTTGTGCCCCACAGCTGCACAGGTATGTATATGAATTACCTATAGCTATGTAAATCTCTGCATTAACTGACAAATTATTACATTTTTGTGTATTAAAATTGCTTATAGATTTTATAATGTGAAAATGCTAAGTTTTGATTACTTATAAATGCTGACAACTTCAAAAGATAGTATATTTTCTGCTATATTACATTTCGTTATAAGAATCAAACATTTCTAAGATTTGAGGAGGCAGAATACTGTTAATTACAAAGCATTCATCTGGTGAAGAGATTAGAGAGTATTTTTTGGAACTGTGCAATTAAAGCTATTGGTGATATGGGATGAGACTATTGCAAGACCTGTATGTTGTTGACATTATTGTTTTTTTAAAACTTTTTTTTTTTTGCTATTTTTTAGTTTATTTTCTGTGGTGGTTGCTTTAGGTACAGAGTAGTTGCAGATGTACTGTCTGCTGCACCGTCTCAACCACGAGACAAATGAAAAAAAAAAATGTTTGCACCTGTTTAAAATCTCAACCATGCAGTGTTGTGGTTCCTGGGCAACAGGCAGGGATTCTCAAAAGCTTGGTTGCACCTGCTCAATTGTTGCTTGCAGCTGTGTCATGTGAGTGAGCGCACAGAGAAGCTTGTTAGTAGTTTGCCTGTGCTGTGACGTATTTTGTGTACTCAGAGTTTGAAAGATTCTTACTTGCTGTAGACCTTGACCTATTACATTGGTTTACTATAAAATTCACTGGTTTTAGTTCCCAAATATTTTCTCCAAATCCTCTTTGTTTTGTTTCAAATTTTGCTTTAGTAACTATTGACTGCCCTAGATAACGTGTATGCTAGCTTCTCTAAAGGATACCTAGGAGGGTAGATCTCTCCAGATAACTGGGATGATGATAATTTTTGTCCTGGTAGAGACATTTTCTGTTTGGCTCAATTTTACCATGTTGGCAGCCCCACTGTGAGGCTGGATGTAGTTATTGATCCATTTAGCTGAACAGATTTGAAAGCATTTGGCTATTAGTGGACACATGGGGAATATTCAGAAAATTTAAGAGTATATTGTAAGATGATTTCTTGATTTGTGCATGTGTCTCCGTTGCAGTTGGGGTAGAATTGAGAGACAGAGAGAGAGAGAGAGAGAGAGAGAAAGAGTGAAAATTCAATGATAATCCTAGAAAAGGGGCTAAAGTCCAGGTGCAGATTTTAAGATTGGAATATATATTATCCTTTAATTATATGCTAGATACCTGCTATTTTTTCTTAATTGTTACTGGTAGTGATATTAAGTTTCTTTTAGTTAATAGCTTTATATATTTTCTGGTAAATATGTCTATATTTTAATACAGAAAAGCTATTATAAACTATTTTATACTAGTTAGGTAAAGTTCTAGAAATGCAATACAAAAAGCTGTAACTTAATACAAAAGTATTTCATTAACTTAGTAGTTTCAAATTGCTGATATTGAAAACTTACTCAAATGACTTGTATTATTCTTTTTAACATATTAAAAAATTCTCAGTTATTTCCATCAGTATTTAGTAACCTAAATCTTAAGTCTTAGAGCTGGTATATCTTTTCCATTTATTGGCTTATTTGAAATCTGTATTTTTTAAAGATAAGTTGCTATAATATGAATTTAACTAACCTCTTTGGGAGTAGGGAACACGGGTACAAAGGTAAATAAAGGATTGTGACAGCTCTTTAATACAATGCCCTGTACATAGTAGTTGGTCAATAAATGTTGAATGAGTGCGTTTATGAATAAAACATTTCTGGAGTTGTATTAGAAATAGAGAGATTGTGTCCTAGAAACTTATTACTTGTTATACATTTTAGATGAGTCTTGATGGACTTTAGTTCTCATACTGTCAATTATATAGAGACGAGAATACTTATACATCTCATTCTTAAGATGAGAAATTAATATATAAGAATTGATCTCCTCTCATCATAATCAAGAATTGAAATAACACTATTTGCAATATGCTTTATACTCATTTTTGCTGACTATGAGAAAAGTCTTTGTATTATTCCCATCATACGTACAAGGCTGAATCAACAATGGCCATGTTACTTGTCACTTTGGAAATACTTCACAGTGTATAAATAAAAAAAAACTTCTGTGTTATATGATAATGCCTTAGCTTTCCTGAGCATGCACTTGTGTGCTTTCTCTCTCCCTCCCTATGTCTGTTTCACTAAAAACACAAAAATAAAATGTGTGTTGGCTTTCTTTGGGTTAGGTAAGATAAGAACATTAAAAATATGTAAGTATTTTGCTAAGCAGAAGTAATGGACCCTATATTTAGTGCATGCATATTTAGAATTATGGTTTCTATTACGCACTAAATTCCAACTGTGAATAAATAGAGGTAAAGCCAAGCAAAGGTAGAGTCAGACTTGAGCATTAAAACCTGCTTCAGATAGGCCTTTCTAAAGTTCCATTTTGTGTGGCATTAGCAGTCACATAAGAATGGCACAGGTCACATAATGAGCCAATATCTATTGCATCAAAACATCTTGTTTAGGTTTCTCAAATTTTAGTAGCACTGGTGTGTGACATTTGCGGGTACTTTTAGGTTTGGAAGCACCTTTCCTCTGGAAACAGCTTTTTTTCCACCTTAGTTTACACCAATAGGTAAGAGGCCAATATCAAGGACATCATTTTTTCCCCCTCTGAACCTTAGTGTGATAGATTAAACAATATCCCTCTGCTAGTCTCAACATTAGAAATTAAGAGATGAGCCAAGAATATGTGTTTGCTAGAATATTAATCAATAAACCCTACAGATATTAACAGCTGCTTCATTGGCCTGCCTGGAATCTTAAGGAGGGAGAAATTGCCAAGCCCTAGGATTATAGTTTGGAATCTCAGGAATTATGGTCTGGAATCTCATTGAGGGAGAAATTGCCAAGCCCTAGGATTCCTGGGTATTATTGCAGGTTCCTCTGTGATTTCAGTGTTAAAAAATTAAAAGAAGAAAATCCACATTTATTGAGAACATAGCATATCTACTTTTCTTTCCTACCTTCCTTCCTTTTTTCCCTTCCTCATTTCCTTTCTTTCTTTCATTCTACATGGTAAATGAATATCTACTATTTCCTAGACATAGTGCTAGGATAGATGAATAAAACAAAATCCATGTTCTCAGTGAGCATACAGGCTAGTGGGAGACAAAGACATATAAACAGAATTCTTTTGGGCTTCGCCACTACTAATACTATTACTAGTATGGACTCGAAGTCAAGTTACCTAATCACCCTGTTTCTTTGTTTCATTGTTTGTAAAATTGGGAAAGTAATAGTGTCTACCTCATATTTTGTTGTATTCAGAGTTAGATAACACACTACATGTAAGATATATAAGATTCTTAGTCTCGTGGTCGACACATAGCAAGTATTAAATAAATCTTAGCCATACTATTGTTACTACCAGTACCATCACCACTACTACCGCTTAGATAACTGAAGAATGACCATACAATTGCCTGGGTGGAGGGATCCTGGTCTGGGCATTGCCACATAGATTGAACTCAAAGGTTCTAAGTAAATTACCTGTCCTTCCTTTAGACGAGATCATAAATATCATAAATCAGCATACCGAATCTAAAAGACCTTCATGTAACCTTTTATTTTTTTTTCTAATTTTTTATTGTGGTAAAATGTACATAACATAAAATTTATCATTTTAACCATTCTAGGTTTACAGTTCAATGGTATTAAGTGCATTCATAATGCTTGTACTGCCATCACCACCATCCATCTCCATAATTCTGTAATCTTATAAATCTAAAATGCTGTACCCATTCATATGTAACTCCTCATTCTTCTTTGCCCTCAGCCCCTGGCAACCACCATTCTATTTTCTGTATCTATCATTTTGACTGCTCTAAGTAGTCATATAATTGGAATCATCCAGTATTTGTCTTTTTGTATATGGCTTATTTCACTTAGCATAATGTCCTCAGGGTTTATCCGTGTTGTAGCACGTCAGAATTTCTTTCCTTTTTAAGGCTGAACAACAATCCATTATATGTATGTATTAATACTATGTTTGCCTATCCATTCATTCATCAATAAGGACACTTAGGTTGCTTCCATGTTATAGTTATGATGAATAATTCCTCTATGAACGTGGGTATGCACATCTCTCTTGAGAACCTGCTTTCACGTCTTTTGAGTGTATACCCAGAAGTGGAATGGTTAAACCATAAGGTAATGCTATTTTTCATGTATTCTCGTAATAAGATTAATTTAATTTAAATTGATTAAAGTCTTTCAGTTTGTGTTTGTGAATGGCATTGCTTTCTTCATAAAGAGAATAAGCCGAATCAAGTTTAGCAAGAAGACATCTGTTTATGTGAGTTCAAATGCTTTAAAGGAGTCTGTGAAAACCTTAAATAAACCAGCATCTTGGAAGCCAATGATATTCTTCAGATATTAAGATTCCAAATCTATTGCTTGAAGTTGAATTTAGGAGCTTTGGATTCCAAGTGACCTGCACTGAAAGCCTAGCTCTGCAATCCAGTAGCTGTGTGACCTGATGAAGGTTGCCTACGCTTAATAAGCCTGTGTAACACGATGGCAGTAACGTCTACCTTTTTGTTGGTGGATGTGAGGATTAAAGCGAATAAGGTATACAGAATATTTGATACACAATGTCTACCAGTATTCCCTACATATTAACTTTTTCTCTCTCCTCTTCTTAAAATATAAAAGTTGCTGTGATGGACAGTATAGGAATTGGAAGAAGTGTGGAGTTCTTTCATTAAGAAAGTTAATTTTGGCAAAGGTATGGCTGTGGTGATGGCTGCTGAGTATCTCATTTCAGCACAGTCAGACTCGCAATTTCTAACTGTGCATGCTACATTTTGGTAGAATGCTGGGGCTATTTAAAGAAAAACTTAAGATGAGGATTATCACATTCACTTCAATGTTTATTGATTATAGAAATATGTCTTGCAGTGGAAGTCCTTGTCGATGCAATCCCAGACAGTTCTCATCCCTCCTTGAAAGTCAGATACCCTTAAAAGCAATCTCTTGCAAACAATGAAGAACCCATACTTGCCAAGGTACTTTCACTTGCTTCCTAGTGAACTAAAGGTAGTTCTGTTGGCAAGGTTGTCACAATCTAAGCAGCCTCACGTTTAGTGAGCATAGCCTCGATGTGTAGATGGCTGTGTAAAGTTTCCTTTCTTTCCTGAGAAGGAAATTAGTGCAATAAAATATCCTGATTCCCTTCTATGTAAACTCAACAGTAGAAAAGTGGATTTGTGAATTTATATGTATGATTTTCCCTTAATCATCTTTAATAAAAGCTAGATGATCTTAATTATAATAAACCATTTTCCTCTGCCAGGCTATTTATATTGTAGCAGTATCTTTCTGAATAGCAATCAGAAAGGATTCTTTAAAAATAAGAGAAAAAATACTAGATTATATGTGGAATTGTTCATTACTCACCAAAGGTAATAAAGTTGACTTGCCTAATGTCAGACGTATAGTTTTGACCATGATTAATCAAGGTAAACACTTATGATTAATGAAGTTTTCATTTATTTGGCCATGAGTTTTCTACCAAAAACCTGGAGGCTTAAACAGAAATTTGTTTTCTTACAGTTTGGAAGTCTGAAATCAAGGATTATCAGCAGGATTGGTTTGTCTGAGGGCTGTGCAGAAGGATCTGTTGCAGGCCTTTCTCCTTGATTCATAGACGGATGGCTGTCTCCTTCCTAGGTCTCTTCACATTGTCTGCTCTTAATGAGTGTCTGTGTCCAAATTTCTCCCCTTTTAAAAGGATACTAGTCATATTGAATTAGGGCCCACCCTAAAAACCTCATTTTGACTTGATCGCCTTTGTAAAGATCTCGTCTTCAAATATGATCACATTTTAAGGTATCCAGGGCAAGGACTCCAACATGTGTTTTTTATTTTTATTTTTTTTGTGTGCAGAGAGGGACACAATTCAACTCATAATAGTTAGGTTAATGATAGTTAACATTTATTTAGTGATTTTCTATTTCAGATATTATATTTATATTTTTGATAATCCTTATAACAACTCTATTAGGTAGATGTTATTTTCCTCATTTTACAGGTGAGAGAACAAAATCTCAGAGAGGATAAGCAATTTGTCCAAAGTCACACAGCTAGTAAATGTTAAATACTGGTATTTGAATCCAGCATCTCATGTTGGTTTTTAAATAGATAAGCTTCACAATAACTTAGTCAAAAGCCCAAAACACAATGAGCATTTCAAAGTATTTTTGTCATTAGAATTTGTGCCAAAAGACGTTTTATTTATCAAAAACAATGCATTATGTGATTGCATAAATGCCCAATCATTGTCTACATCTTCACTCCTTAATCTTTTACTGACAGTTGTCTTTGACGGCTTAGTGCTTTAGCTCTCCTGCACCTGAAAAAGCTTTTGAACAGCATGGATTCTAAACATACACTATATGGGTTGATTCTGGGCCCCATTTGTGTGGATGGCACTGAGAGACAACTCATGCTCAGAGTCTGCTACTGAGCACATGTGCTTTCTGCTCTCCCTTCCTCCTCTCTCTCCTCTCCCTCATCTTTGTTATTTCACTTTTACTGGGTAACTTGTGATTTTTTCTTTTATGCAATCCCTGCTATGACTGATAAACATTGAAAAGGGATGCGTGTGAAGAATGACAAACGAGTGAATATCTCTGCTTATGTGAAAACCAGTGCTCTTATAGGTGTGTACTATAGATTGGCCACAGCCTTATTATTACCCATTCATTCTAAAGAGCAAGGGGAATTATGTACCTTATATAAGTTTCCTATCTTACCAATGAAAATAGTTTGTTTCTCACTTTGAAGTTTTAAAGCAGAACTTGCTCATGACCCAATTTCACTAATAATTCTCTTAAGTAACCCTTGTACTCATTTATAAGAATTTTTTTCCACCCACTGTCTGTCTCGCCTGGTTTAAAATTTTTATATATGTACTTTTAAAAAATTGATTAGCTGGAGAGCTGCCCATTCCTCTGTGCTGTATAATAAGGATTTAAAAACTGCACACTGAATTCTGTATAGTGTAATTAAAACTGACCCACATTTGGACCTGAGTATACCAGGACTTAGCCAAACTTGCCATGAGCTGAGTTCTGGTGGCAGATGGGAACTAATGAGGACACACTCCACTCCAGAATTTCCCAGCTGCTTGGCCCCTTTTTGTACAAACAAGGTTTGGAGCGAAGTCCGGATCCCAAGAGCATGTTCTGTAAATGTGCTGTACCCAGTGATTTGGGAAATGTTCTCACAAAATCAGGCTGTTTCAAGGTATCCTTAAGGCTTCAGCTACTGTCAGATTTAAAACATGAAAATTCAAAGGGGCCCTTTATGCTCTCTCTAACCAATTTTTAATTTTCAAGTGAATAAAAATCACATTTCTCCCGTTTTCCTCCTACGTCTGGCGATGGAATGATCATTTATATCCAAACCTGGAAATTTGCAGGTAGTTATTTTAGAGACGGTTGTACATCAGGATGGACTATGTCTCCTTGCAACCTATGGATCTCTTCAACTGGTTTGATGTCCTGGGACTATTCAGGCAGATGTAATTGAATCAGTTTGAAGCAGCTGTAGCTGGCATGTGGTCTCTCAGATTGCTAGCACCTGCTTGTTTTTTTGCAACTCACTAGAGTGAGAGAAGTGCCAAAACCAGCATTGGTCTTGGAGCAGATAAAGCACTCCAGATCTTACATCCCATTCCCCTTCCAACCTAGTCACATCATCACTGGTGCCGGAATTAATAAAACCCTTTTTCATGATTAGGTCTGAGGTATACTTTTACTTCTCATTCTTCTCTGTATTCAGATCCTGACAGTACTGGCCATGTTAGTCCAAAAAAAAAATAAGAGAGTATAATGGTGATCAGGTGGCTTTGGGGCTCTCTTATCATTAGACAACTGGGTAGCCTGCGGTTTGCAGAATCATTTAAATGAACACACCAAATTCACTTACTGTTCCAGCACAGTCTTATTGGCACAGAGAATGAGCAGTTAATGTATAACAAACTGTGAGCTGTTGTGGAATATGATAAATACACTTCCTTAGCAGGGGGAATGTAAAATGGAACTACTTCTCTAAGGTAAGCTCTAAACTAATTGACATGGATTTCTGCAGCACTTACTATGTGCAAGGAGATGCAGTCTACTAAAAAGGGGTACAAATTCTAGGACATAGTAAATATGTGAAATCTATTTTAAAAGATAGAGGTTTAGAATTTTTTTAAAGATTTAAATCCACGTAAAAATAGTGGTTTACCTTATCTTCTTTCTTTTTCATTTTATTGTTTGGCAGGCATGTATTTAATCCGTAAATGTTATGAATATCCTAATGTTTAATTTGAGTCTGGTGATGATAAAAACAACATGTTTACTTAAATTTTATAGTTTATGTTACAAAGTTCCTCTTAAATGTGTTCAATATTGATAGTATTTTGAAAGAAGCTATGAGATAAGTGGAGTTTATAAATAATAGGAGTAAGAGTAAATTCTTAAAAAGATTATTTCATTATCATCAGCAGATGCATATTTTTCAAGGCATGACTGTGTGCTGTGGCCATAGAGAAGTATCTGTGGTCCTTGACTATAGGAGTCTGCTTATATACTTGAGGAGAACTGACAGAGATTTAAAAATAAAATAAGGCACTCCCAGTGTAAATTGCATGCTTTAAAACCAGATTTGGTATCAAGTGAATTCTATAAAAATAAAAAAAAAATCAGGCACTCTAATTGCCAAATGAATGTTCTAGACCCAGTGTTCCCCTTCTCCCCTTCACTGCTCATGAAAGACATCACCGGTCCATTATGACTCTCTCTGCTACTGAACCAGAACTTGACCTCAGAATCCTCCTGAAGACAGTACTTTAGACAACCATTACCAATTGTTGGAAGTTGCATGTAAGATGAAACACGTTTGCCACTTCCAGAAAGATTATTAAGTGCTAAATATGTTTAGTGGAGGCAGAGATCTCTGTGAGCTGACAGGAAGAGGCTAGACTCGAGTTGGGCCTTGAAAAAAAACCCTGAACTAGAAAGGAGAAAGTAGATTATTGGCAAGCTGAGGAATAATGTGAACAAATGAATTAAGATTGGGATTAGATGGCATAATCAAAGATAATTTACAACCTCAGTTGTAAATAAATAAGTGGTTATATAATTAATTAGTTTAATGTTTTTCTCCTATTCTAGGATGTAAACTCTGAGAAGTATGATTTATTATAAAAGGCCTCCTTGGAGAGACCTTCGCTTACTCCTGTCTGAATTAGGTCTCCCATATGTTTCCATAGGTTCTTATTCTTTTCCTCCATATATACAACTTACCTCAGTTTGGGGAGTACCTTCTCACTGCCAGGATTCTGTGTGAAGAATTGAGGGGGGGACTCATAGAGGATTTTTTTCTTTCTAAATTTTTATAACAACAATTTTTTTAAAATCTGATTTTTATTTTTATAAATACTGTGGCACTCTCAAGATTGGCTTAGGGGAATTTCTATTTTAACTATAGCATTTACTAATTTTACTATATATCCCTGGTTTCAGGGAATAATGAAGCAGTATATTAGAGTAGAAAAGGTATGTGGTTTAGAAATAGAGGAGCTGGATTTAAGTTTCTCTGCCATCACTTATGGGCTGTGAGATATGAGGCAGCCGTTTATGTGATTTTATGCTCAGTTTCCTCATCTGTAAATTAGAGATGACGATATACCAAAGCACTTTGAAATTAAAAACAGCTTTCTTCTTCCTTTTCTCCTTTGTCATCATCATCATAATTCTATTCTGAAACCATGTAATAAAACATGGCCTACTATATAGAGCCTTCTTTCTTTACCACATTTATTATTTGCTCTAGCTAGTGTAGGTCTACTCTGCACTTTGAATAGAACATTATACTTATCAACAAAGAAGCAAGAATTCCAGAAATATTCTATAGCTTATTGCTAATATTAATATTTACTGGTAAGTCATTTGCTCCTCAGTAACAATTATCTCTCATTTGTGATATTACTGCTTAGTATTAATAACTTATATATTAATATTTAAAGTAACTGTTTTATACCAATCCAAAACATTGCCTTTTGTGATTTATTTATTGTTTACTCATTCATTTAATGCAAATTATTCTAGCTATTGACAAAACTGTATTCACTTTCTGCCTAATTATATGTGAATGCTCTAATTATCTATATTTACATCTTACAGAACTTATAGAGTCAGGATACCAATGTCTCAGAAAAAAATTCAAATATGCAAATATAAATACATTCATCTCTGAGTTGTAAGAACCATTTGTTCCCACCTTTATAACATTTGGCAACTTGATCAGAGAAGATTGTGTAAAATTTATGAACTACAGAAACAATTGTATTTACCAATAGTAATTACTGCCCACCTCTTAGTTTAAAAAACCAAAAGAAAAAAAAAAAACAATTGATATTTGTAGTCTCCTAAAAAGTTAATGTCTTTATTCTTTCCTGCTTAGAACATGTAATGTTTAGTAATTAATATCTATCTGTAACATCCTAACAATTTTGAGATTAAGGGAAACTATGACTGTAATTTCTAATTTAAAAAATATATGGAGTTTTGCATAATTAGGATCAAAATGTGTGGACAAATATTTCTTTCCTCAAAGTATATTTTATTTAAAGTATTTGAACTTTTCACAGTATTTATAATTCTCATTTTTTATTGAGTACATCAAAACAGGATTATAAGTTATGACTTTAAAGATAAAATATATTTAACTAAGTTAGAATCAACTGAAATTTGAGATTTAATTAAGTGTAGCCACATGATGTATATACAGAAAATGAATAGGCATACAGAAAATTAGCTATCTTAGTCTGTTTGTGATGCTATAAAGGAAAACCTGAGGCTGGGTAATTTATAAAGGAAAGAGATTTATTTGGCTCAGGGTTCTCCAGACTGTGCAAGAAGCCTGGTGCTGCCATCTATTTTCTCTGGGCTTCTGGTGAGGGCCTCATGCTGCTTTCCTCATGGTGGAAGGTGAAGGGGAGCCAGCGTGCAAAGATCACGGCAAGAGCAGAAACAAGAGAGAGGAAGGAGCTAGGCTCTTTTAACAACCAGTTCTTGGGGGAACATTCACAGGAACTAGAGCAAGAACTCACTCATTATCACCAGGATGGCACCAAGCCATTCCTGAGGGACAAGCCTCCATGGCCCACTTTCCATTAGGCCCAGTCTCCAGCATTTGGGATAAATTTCAACATGAGACTTGGCAGGGCCAAAAAAACCAAATCAAAACCACAGTATTAACTTAAAAAATTGTTGGTATAATGGCTTAAATTTACATAGCAAGTCGGATAGCTGAATTTACTATTACTTAAGAAATGGTTAATTTTGTATGTCTGGAGACAATTCAAACTTGTATTCGCTAATCACTCTGGTCTGGTATCTCAAGAAAAGCGGCATATACTTATTAGAGTCTTTGCCAGTATCAGAGTAGTATATACTCTATGGTCAAAAGAAAAGTGATTTACCTCCTGTAAATTTATTATTTGGCATCATATTTAAATTTCCATTGATCAAAAATTGGTATATTTACTTTCTGAATTAGGTTCTTCCACTACATAACTCATTTTTCATTTGATGACTAATTGAAGTGTGGCCAATTAAGTAATTTCAAGAATACCTTTGCTATTGATCATATACCATCATAAATTATTATTTTTATCAATATACCACTTAAGATTTTTTAAAATATAAATCTATTAATTTTCTTTAAAACAATTGCTAATACCAGTTAAAGCCAGTTTCTGGCTTTCCTGAAAGGATGGGATTAAAAGAGGTTATATTACTTTTGGAGGGCATCTCTATAGGATTTAAGAGGGAACAACTCCAAGTAGAGAATAGTACATTCCTTTTGAGGTTGACTTCCTACTTGTAGCAGTCATCACTACAACCTCTAAGTGAGTTTTCTCACATTGATCTCTTTTTCCTTCTGTGCTCCTATTAATTGGGGACTTTGTGGTCACCATATATACTTCCAAAACCGTTATACCTTCATCCTCTTTTTTAGACCTGAAGAGTACAGGGAAAGTGTACTAGTTACCAAGGACTGCTATAATAAATTGCAATAAACTGGGTGACTTAAAACAGCAGAAATTTGTTCTCTCATCGTTCTGGAGTCCAGGAATCAGAAATCAAGGTACAACATGGCTGCACTTCCTCTCAGGGCTGTGGGTGAGAGTCTTTCCTTGCCTCTTTCAGCTTCTGATGGCCCCACGTGTTTCTTGGCTTTTGGCACCATCACTTCAAACTCTGCCTCCATCTTTATAGGGCCTTTCCTTTTGTGTCTGTCTCTCTGTAGCCCTCTCCTCCTCTTATAAGGATACCAGTCATTGGATTTAGGACCCACCTTGAATCCAGGATGATTTCATCTCATGATCTTCAATTAGCTGAATCTACAAGAAGCCTATTTTCCAATAATGTTACATTCTGAGGTCCCAGATGAATGTGAAATTTTGGGGATACTAGTCAACATTCAACCTACAATAGAGAGTAACATTATTTTTCTGTAATAAATATCTATTGAAGGCTTATTTACATATTGCTATGGTTTCAATATTTGTAGCCTCCAAATTTCATATTGAAAGTTAAGCCTCTATGTGGCAATATTGACAGGTGGGGCCTGTCAGAGGTGATTGGGTCATGAGGGCCCATGAATGGATTAGCTCATTAATGGATTAATGGACTAATGGATTGTTATGGAATTGGGACTGGTGTCTTAAAGAGAGAAAGAGGAAGGGGTACTTAGGCTAGCAGGCTCAGCTTGCTCACCCTGTGATGCTCTCTGTGCCACCTCATGACTCTGTAGAGAGTCCCTACCAGCAAAAGGCTCTTATGCGTTGTGCCTTCTCCACCTTGATCTTCCCAGCCTCCAGAACTATAAGAAATAAATTTAATTTCTTATAAATTATCCACTTTCAGGTATTCTAAGCAACGGAAAACAGACTAAGAAATAGGCTAACACATTAATCCTTTTTTCCCCTTGGTAGTTGACAAAGTTTATTCTGTTCTCCATTTATAGAACACTTGCTGCCTTAGTACCTTGATACTTTTTATAAATTTAATTGTTTTAGTCATTCTCTCTCATACCCTTTTAACCTATTGAAACTTCTTTTCATTATAGATGACAAACTCGAGGCAAAGAATAAGTAACCAACAGGGTTATAGTCACTCCATATATGTAGTACAAAACTGAAAACTGACATTGGTATCATCCAGCTTTTCTGTGAATCCGTGTGTGTTGAGATGCAAATATGCTTTTATAGTCCATGCTACTTTCATATAACTTTACTTGTGGCCTAAATCATGAGTTATTTTCTTCTTTTTTTTTTTTTTCAACTTTTTTTAGAGACAGGGTCTTGCTCTGTCATCCAGGTTGGAGTGCAGTGGCACGGTCATAGCTCATGGCAGCCTCAAACTTCTGGGCTCAAGTGATCCTCCTGCCTCAGCCTCCCAAGTAGCTGTGACTACAGGTGCTCACCACAATGCTCAGTTAATTTTTTTTTCAAATTTTTTGTAGAGACAAGTTCTCACTATGTTGCCCAGGCTGGTCTCAGACTCCTGGGTTCACGTGATCCTCCTGCTTTGGTCTCCCAATGTGCCGGGATTACAAGTGTGAGCCACTCCATCTGATGTAGAAAAATGTTTTTCTTGATCTCCAAATACTGTAAGCCAAGTATGCACCTGAAATTTAGTATTATAAAGGGACAAAAGCATTGTGCTAGATGATTGCATGTTGAGACCATGAGGTAATCTAATCTCTATATTTAGCATCCTGCCTGGTCTTTATTAGAGAACCATGAATCTGGCTGAGCAAGGCTCAGCTCAGAGATTAATTTTTAACTTTTTTGTAGCCAAAAAGCATTTAAACTCAGCTCTGCTCAACTCAAACACCTGTATCCTTTATACTTCCACCAAGTTGATTATCATGTTGTGGGAAATGTTTGTGGATTTTTTTTCCCTTTAAATAAGGAGTAGACTATTATTAGGGTGAAGGTGGGCAGAGGAAGCAGAGAGTAAAGTGAAACCATTCCTAAAAGAAATGGTATATAATTGGAAGCATTTGTTGACCCTTTCTACCTCATGATTGTGAGATATTACAGGTGTTTTCTTTAAGAATACTGAATAAAGCAACAATTTGAATTTTAAACATAGATAATTAAAAATAAAATATTTTTAAAAATAAAAATAAATAATTAGTAGAGTGATTATATGAATTAGTACAGGTCCTATCTACTGCAAAATCCCTTTAAATTTCATCTGTTTTGGTACACTTCTGCTCTAGATAAAACGTAATTGTATGCTCACAGGACAGAAAAATTTAGACATAATCATTAGACTTCCCTGCTAGCAAAAAGAAAGGATGAAATAGAAATGAAAATTAAAATTAAATAACTTCTGAAATAGTAATATAGTTAAATATGAAAAATATGATTTTGATAATACAAAACTATGATTTGCACTCAAAAGATATTAATCGAATTAACCTCTTCTAGTTTGTTTTATTCTTGTTGCTGTAAGAACCAAAGAGAAGAAAGAATTCCTTTACTGGATTGTAGATTTATTTCTGGTGTGGATCAGTCTTCTACCATGAGTAAACTATCAGAGTTCAGACCTGGTCTCAGGCACTAGAGACAGAGTGCTGAACAAGAAGATCGAGATCCTGTACCCTACAGCACTGACATGCTGCTGGGTGTGATAGAGTGTGTGTGTGTGTGTGTGTGTGTGTGTGTGTGTGTGTGTGTGTGTGAGAGAGAGAGAGAGAGAGAGACACTCAAATATTAATAAATACATAAGATATATTCAGGAAGTGGTAGGTGCTATTCATGAAGTACAACAGAAAAGAGGTTAAAGAATATCTAGGAGTGGGGGACAGGATTGTGGGTTGCCTTTCTGAAAAAATAATGCTTGAACTCTACAACTTGAATAATATGAAGGAGACAGCCAAGAGAAGATCTGGAATACAAGAAATGTGATCTTTAGATTTTTGCAGGTTGCTCAGGGTGTGTATCCGAGGTATGCATGTATTAGAGTAGTTGTGGCAAGGTAGGCAATGTCCTGTCGACTGATAACAATGTACAATTGGGAGATCTGCTCTGAAGGCAACCAGTTGATCCTCCCCGTTATCCTCTGAACACAGCAATAATAATTTGGAATTGGATTAAATATGCTTAACTGTATCTTCCTCAAATTTCATCGTATCTCCTAAATTTTAAATCATATCTTCTAAAATTTTGTTATATGTGAAAACAGAAATACGTTTGGCCACAAGGGGAGGGACTGGATTCATTGCTACTCTTAGCTCTCTGTAGCAATTCCATTGCCCACTCTGATATCAGGGATTGTTAGAGGAGCCACAGGGATTTTTGAGCCATAATTGTTCCTTTAGTAAATCATATCTTTAAGGAGTAGTATCAGCCCTTTTCCTCTTTTTCCATACATTAGGCTGAAAATAAAAATGCAAGGCCATACTGAATATTCTTAGATTTATATTTTTAATATTAGTCTCAAAGTAGCCAAAGATTACATAGAACTTTTTGGAATATATAGTTATCTTTCCATTTGAATTGAGCACAAGAAATCTGTTCTTTTCGTCTCTACTTTTCTCTTGAAACAGAAATTTCTCCAAAAGCTTCATTTAAAATTAAATTGTTTATCCATATCTAGATAAGAATGTGGGGTGGAAAATCATTAAAACTGATGAGATTTGATTTAATTTCCCTGAGTTTAATGTGTCTTATTAATTGTGCACTTACCATATTATTTTCCCATTGCTTGTCACTATACCAGGTAACAGTATTACCTACCATGACCTAGGCTGATGTTATATGAAAAAAATGCACAAGTAAGTAGTCTATGATGAGCATTTGAAAAGCAGAGTCACAGAACAGTTTCAGAAATGGTTAAGTTTTTAGGGGGAGGATTTAAATTTTTTTTCACTAGAGAAACTAAAAATCTCTCAATGCAATTTTCAGTAGGCTTTATGCACATCCTATTTACAAACCAAACAATGACGTGATTAATAATACACCATTGTTATCACTTATACCATTGAATCTTACCAAGGAAATTCCCATGGCTCTGTTATTATCACATTGATGGAAACCAGAAATGGAGAAAAGGACTACTTGCTATCCCAGGAATACCACAGTGCACAATTTCCACTGTGTAACTTAGGCGAACATATAATTTGTCATCTAAATAATAAGAGAAAGATTTGCTTTTAAAAAATTATATCCAAGTGACAGGATTATTAAAGTCACAATGGAAGAAAGCCATTATCATACCACAAATTAAAAACCAGATAGGGAGTACTTCTTATAATTTGTGAGCATGTACTATCCGGTTATAGAATATCACAAACTTTTAAATAGTGGCAATATATACCTCAATTATAAATGAATTTTGACATTTTGTTCCAGTCATGTTGTATATATGAGAGCATATATCAAGGACAGATTCAAGTAATTAGCTCGGTCCTTGGCTGTAGGCTGTGAAATATATAAAAAATACATTTCAGATCAGTCATGTTTGCAGTCTTGTTTCAACACTTTGGCAGACCTAACTGTTGAGACCTCAAAGCACTACTTGAGCAGGAGGATAGTCCTTAAGATAATATTTATTCATTATGTCAAAATTTTCAACATATACATTGTTTTATTATAAAGACATGGCTACAGGCTGCATGCAAATACCAAATAGAGATTTGTTTATTATTGTGGGGTATAGATATTCAAAATTGATTTGTCTTAAACATATTTTTCCACCATTCTGTATTTAATTATTAACACATAAAAGTATATACTGTTAGAACTATAAGGTAATTTACAGATTATCTTTTCTTTAGCTAATTTGGCTATTTTACAGATGAAGAAAGGGAAAGCCAGTGAAGTTGAATGATTTGCTATAGATGCAGACAAGTATAGAGTGAGGAATTGAAACAATGCAGTATTTTTTACTTTCATATAATATACCTTTCACCATTTACCATTACAATGAACAATTTTTTTTGCCATTTTTATTTTTAAAATGCATTTGCACACATTTGATAAAGACCTGATAACTAGAATCTATGTAGAACTCAGGAAAATCAGCAAGAAAAAATCAGACAACCCCATTAAAAAGTGAGCAAAGGACATGAACAGAAACTTTTCAAAGGAACACACACTAATGGCCAACAAACATATGAAAAAATGTTCAGCATCTCTAATCATCAGGGAAATGCACATCAAAACCACAGTGAGATATCACTTAACTTTAACTCCAATGAGAATGGCCTTTATCAAAAAATGCCAAAACAATAAATGTTGGCGTGAATGTGGAGAGACAGGAACACTCATACACTGCTGGTGGGACTGCAAACTAGTACAACCTCTGTGGAAAGTAATATGGAGACACCTCAAAGAGCTAAAAGTTGAACTACCATTTGATCCAGCAATCCCATTATTGAGCATCTACCCAAAGGAAAAAAAGACATTCTGTAAAAAAGACATCTGTACTAGAATGTTTATAGCAGCACAATTCACAATTGCAAAGATGTGGAAACAACCCAAGTGCCCATCAATAAATGAGTAGATTAATAAAATGTGGTATATGTATACTGTGGAGTTCTACTCAGCCACAAAATACAATGGCGATCTAGCACTTCTTGTGTTATCCTAGATAGAGCTGGAACCCATTCTATTAAGTGAAGTATCACAAGAATGGAAAAACAATCACCATATATACTCACCGTCAAATTGGTGTTAACTGATCAATACTTATGTGCACATATAGTAGTAACAGTCATCAGGTGTCGAGCAGGTGGGAGAGGGGAAGATGGGCTGGGTATATTTACACCTAATGGGTGTAGTGTACACCGTCTGGGCAATGGACATGGTTGAAACTCTGACTCGGGTAGGGCAAAGACAATATATGTCACCTAAACATTTGTACCCCTATAATATGCTGAAATAAAAAATTAAAAAAAAATTTTTAATAGTACACAAGAATATAAAATGAAAAGTATATGTTTAATCTATTTATAGTACTATTCACCAGAGATAAACAGTTTCAAGTATATTCATATCTAGAAATGTATCTTTATACCTTTATTTTAAAAACAGAAAGGAAATCATACTGTTCAAGTACTTTTGCATTTTGTCTTTTTTTTCTCAGTACTAAACTTTAGAGATTTTATATATTTTATAGGTTTTATAGTATTTTATAGTATATAATAATTTTATAGTATTTTATAGTTTATTATACTTTTCCTCTTTTTTAGCAGCTGCCTGATATTCCTGTTTTATGGATATAACAAAATACATTTAACCACTGTGTGATTTGTGGACATTTGGTTATTTCTAATTATTTTGCTGTTCAAAAATATTATAAAAGCAGTTTTCTAAATATATCTTTTTATTTATTATAATATGCACATAGTATAATTTCCTAGATGTTTGTATAATTGAAATTTTGATAGCTATTAAAAATTTGCCTTCAAGTACATTGCTCTAACATATAGTTCTAACAACAGTATATGAAAAATCCTGCTTTCCCTGAGCCCATCAATACAGGTTTTAGCAATTTATTTTAATCAGTAAAATAACAATGATTTTTCCCCCTTGTTTTGATTTTCATTTCTTTATTTGTGAGTTAAATTAATACTGTTTCAAAATTTCACTGACCATTTACATTTCTTTTTCTGTTAATTGGCTATTATATGCTTTTTTTAATTGAGTGTTAAAAATATTTTATTTATTTCTATACCCTCTTTGTATATTATGAAAAGTAACAATTTTTCTGTAATATATGTTAAAAATATTTCTCAGTTTTAATTTTCTTTTTGACATTTGCTATAATCTTTTTATGTACTTACATGTATCAATTCCCTTATAGCTTAGAAAAACTCTTATATAAAAAAATTACCCATATTTTCTTCTAGTACATTTATGATTTAGTCTCTTTTAATATCTACATCTTTGATTCAAACAAAATTTAGTTTGTATAATATATATTTTTAAAGTTATTAACACATTTTGAGAATGAAAATAAATATTTTTTATCACTTGAAATAAAAGAATCAGTATTTTGATTCTTTGAAGTCCTATGAACTTTTGATATTTTGAAGTCCCATGAATTTCTTAGGAAGGCAGAGATCAGCACTAAGGTAAAAAAAAAAAGTGTTAGATTGAGAATTGAAATGTCAAAATTGATATCTTTTTTCTTTATTTATCAATCACTATTGTTTGTGACTTAGGCAAGTCCCAAGAAACTTTCTTGCTTAAAAGAATAAATTATATTTTGATGATTTAAGCAATGATTAAATCAGTAAAAGCATTATAGAATAAATCAAACCCCCAGTGAGATACTTTTAACAGCAAATCCAGTTTATAGGGTAATGTTAATTTTACTTACTTAACAAAAGCATTTACTTATCAGTAAGACCCTATAACTGTACAAATGAAACCAAAATGTGAAAGTTGTGATTTAAGTGGGACACAATAGCCTGGTGATAAACAGATTTATTTGTACCTTAAAAAGTTCACTTCAAATAGTCATTATTAAAAGGCAATTATTTCATATGGTTTTTGAAAGTTTAAAAAACAGGTTGGAGACTCTTAAGGGTTCTGATGGCTGACATCTTTGTAAGGTTTGTAAATAAGTAAAATATCCATTCAGTTAGAAAAGTAGAATATTTAACAATAAAAGAACATTGTCCAGTTTAATATCTGTTTTATATTTGACTACAGTTGACAAAGAGAGAAGTAAGTATAGGTGAAATGTGAAATCTAAGTGGAGGAGAGGAATCAGGAAATATCATTGAACTTTTTTCCTACTCTTCATTTTATTTTTAATATAATATTTATCTTTTTATTTTAAAAGTAATACACTGTCAATGTATAACTATTTGGGAAACACACACACACACACAAACCAGAAAGATGATAATAAAATCACCCATGATATTACTATTACCACTTAGAGAAAGAGTTATTACTAGTATTTTGATGTGTGTATATCTATGTGCATGCAAAAATGTAGTATTATGCTCCTTGCATGCTTGTGGGTTTTCATTTTTCAACTAGTAATATATGAAAATTTGTTTCTGTTAATAGTAATTTTTCTGGTTTTCTTAATTATTATGTAGTATTCTATATGATGGATGTATTAAAATTTACCCAGCCAGTCTCTTATTTTTGGACATGTAAGTTGCTTCCAATTTTTCTCTATTAAAAATAACCTATGATGAATATCATTGTGAAAACATTTTTTATGAAGATCCCTGATTATGTCCTCAGGATAAATTACTATAAGTGGAATAACTGAATTAAAAATATATGCATTTTTGAGGCTTTTGATGCATTTAGCTGTGTCTGAAAGTATCTGTTCGTTCATATCCTCATCAGTTCTTGACATAAAACTTTATATGGTTCAAAGAAAAGCTCTCAGTGGTCTGGCAAGAATGAGTACAAAGAGGTGGGAAGAGGTCAAGCAGAGGTAAGTGATGTTTTTGTCTAAGAGATGTTGCAGACTGCCGCAGGCTATGGAGAATTGCTTTCTGCAAAGGGAACTTGCATTTTCAAAGGCAGCTCAGACTCTGTGTGCTAACTTGGCACAGTTGAAATGCCTCTGTTTACTTTAAGGCAGTGTCCTGACCCTTCAAACACACATGGTGTATTCAGTGATTGAGACCACTTACTCATACCAATCATTGCACACAGAAAATACATAAAAGATTTGTATTCATCACTCAGTATATTTTGCTCCTCAAGTGTCATGAAACATTCAGAGTATATTAACTGGCAAATGCACACCTGGAGTATGTTACTTAGCTTTAGAAACTGCTAATTTAAAAAATTCAAATATTTAATTTTGAGGAAAAAAATCAGTTTTGGATTTTGAGCATATATATCATCTTTCTGTTTGGCCCAATTAACCCAGCAGGTGTGTGTAAATTAGGTCACTACTTTGTCACCGTGGTAACATGCATTGGGGAGGTGGATCTTAACCACCTCCAACACAGGTGATGTTGGCTGAGTTAGTATTAAGAGGTGCTTTAGAAACAAGGCAGAATTTAATATGTTAAATTCTTGTTTAATATTTAATATGTTAAATTTAACATGTTAAATTCTTATTTAGTTAGTGTGAAAAATAGGTCTGATGCTGGGTACCAACCAATAATATTCTGTGACATGAAAACAAGTGCTACCTCAAATCTATATTAACAAGAGAGATCTAACGAGCCTTGGAAACAAATTTTATGTAAAACTTACTGACAGTCTCTGAAAAGACAGACCCTATAGCACTCTTAGGTGATGGTTTCATTTCCTCATGGAGCAAGGGATTTGGGGCTCAGGGTCAGCTTCTCTGGAATTTAAGGATATTTTTAGAACTTAGCCATGGTTTTCACAGAGTCAACAACTTCCTGACTACTCATTCTAGTGACTTGAATCTAGTCACTACCTCGGGGGTTTTAAAAATACAGTGTCCAGTTATTTCTCTGAAGTGCTATTTATGATCATTTTTCATAGCTGCTTATGGGTTAAGAAGTTGGCAGAGTTGTTCTATGCCAGCACTTCAGTGCTAATACAGTTTCGAAAACTCAGGCTTCTTCTCACCAGGTGGAAAAATCAGACATGCTTCAAGATCGCTGGTAGAGATTGTGCAATCTGTTTGGCTGCGGAAGGTTCCAAATTATGTGGGCATTCTGTGGCCCCACAGAGTGGTAGAATTTCTTCACTTATCACTGACAAGTTCACACCTCTTTGGGTCATTAAAATTGTAAATATGCATTATCAAATGTAGCAAACAGGCCCAATTAATGGTATTAAATATATTTCCAAGGAAATACAGCTTCATGTCCACTTCAGCACCCAGATATGGATGATATTTCCATCGAGCCTCTGGTGCCAATTCATACTTGGCTTTGTAATTTTCAGTTTGCCCTCATGTCTTTCCTTGCATTTGTATAGCTTGTTATAATTTTGAAAATTTTCATATACCGTATTTATTTTTTGTGATATTTTACATGTGGCAGAAACTTGAATCCCTTAGTGTTTATTTTCAGTTGATTGTGACCACAGCTTTATTATTTATTTTGTGTGTTTTCGATAGTTAATATTTACAAAACACTGAACAAACTCTTCAAGATTGCTTTCTGTAATCTCCTTCTCCATTTGTCAAGGATGAGAGCTCTAGAGAGAAGAGCCATAGTGACTCAGCCTATGTCACAGAGTAGGTGGATTCATTTTCAAAGGAGAATGAAGGGTCCCTAGTTTTCAGTTCTTTTTTTTTTTTTATAATTCCCCAAGAATCATGTAGGTTTGGAGACTTACAAAGGGATAGCAGTGCCGAGTGGAGAAACAATTGACTCAAGTACTCTTTTACCTCTAACTTCTCTTTTACCATATATTCCCTCCCTGTATTCAAGTTTTCTTTTTCATGGACTCCCCGGTGGACACTGAAATCCATTTCTTTTTGAAGAGCTGGTTCATAGGATAAAGACCTAAAGTCTCAGTAAAATCTATTAATCTGGTAAGAGTAAGGTATGCATTGTTCCCCGGAGAACAGTGTGCCGTATTCTATCCTGTCTGTTTGGGAACAAGGTGGGTGGCAGCACAAATTAGCATCGGAACAGAGCCTTATCACAGAGGAATCCCAGGTTGTTTTAGGAATAAGACAGGAAACAAAAATAGGTGAAGGGATTAAATCTGTCAAATCTAATAAAGGAAATTATAGTAGATTCAGAGAACTTGTACCCCCTGAATTGTAGTAAGTAAGCTGGAGGGAAAATGGGCAGTTAAAAAAAGCAGGGCTGTATCTTTCTTTCGCTGTTTGATGAAATAATTTTTGCCCCTATTAAGTGTTATGTTTTAAAAAGAGAGAGAGAGAGAAAGCGCCTAGTCTATCTGAAACAAAGAGCTTACACAGTCACTGAACTGGTTGGTTTTTATACCTTCCTTTACTGCGTATTGTCCTTCAGTACAATGCAGAGCCATTTCTTTGTTCTCACAAGCTAGCAGTTAAATTGTATGTAAATGTATGCAAATTAGATGCTGTCTAATAAAGAGAATCATTAGATGGAAGAAATATTTAGTTTAGGGGAAAAAAGCAGGTGTATTATGTAAAAGAAAATGTAAGGCTACAAAAAAGCCCAAACTTTTGTGGACAGTTATAGAAAAAAATAATTAAAATAGATTTTTAAAAGACTTACGTCTTCCTGACCTTTCCTTTGTGCTTATATATATGTGTGTGTTTTAAAAATATTTACATATAAAACTAGGGGATTGGCTCCTTTCCCAGAATTACTGGAAGCACCTTCACCAGGAACATTTGGACTTGAATAATCTCCACAGCAGCATTTTCCTTCTTGAATTAAATGAATTGTAAAATGGATGAGTGGCCCAGGAACACTGACTACTTATTTTGGTTCCTTTCCCTTAGGTTGATAGAGGCCTAATGGCTCCATGGTTGGTATCTTGCAATTTGTCTTCTTGGCTATTTTAAGGTTTCCTTTCCACACTGCTCCACCACAGCCTCTTGAAGGCTAATTTACGTAAGCTCCTTAAAAGATACATAGGCTCTCTAAGTTATTTGAGAGGAACAAACAGGTTCTTTTGAACTTGATCAATGCTGTATTCTACATTTAGCACAACGCATATTTATTTTTGAATGACTATGTGAATGATTGATTTTAATAGTTGGCAAAGTGGTTATGGGTATGTCAAACACCTTTGTACTCTCCAGCATATAGTTAGTGAAGCAACTCCTCAGGCTCGTTTATGGCACTTACATGGCAAATGGGTGGTGAAAAAAACAAAACAAAACATTTTGCTGTCTCATTTCCTCAGGTCAAACAGTAAGAAAGGTGTTGAGTGCTCGCCATGGGTAGCACTTGTTACGGCAGCTGTTTGTGGGGCAAAGATGAATAGGCACAATATTTTTTTGCTAGGATCTATCTCCTAGTCTGCTAAAGTTGTGGTCCCAACCCGCAGGCCAGGCCCGGTACTGGTCTGTTGCCTATTAAAACCGGGCGATGCGTAACCTCCTGAGCTCTGCCTACCCTGCCCCCGCACCCTCCTCTCCACGGTCCAGGGAATCAGACATACAAATATTTAATACATAGCACACTATACAAAATACAGCTATAGATAAAATATTATGGAAGCATGACAGAGAAAGAGAGAAATTCTGACTGAAGGGTATCAAAGATGGGTTTCTTAAAGGAAAGTGCAATTGAACTAAGCCTTGAAGGTAGTAAGGAATAATGTTTGGCTATGGTAGGGTGGAGAAAAGCAAGAGTTGCAGAACTTTCTGTGTTGTAGTCCCAAATTGATAGTAATGTACTAGATTTTCTTCTCCCTTGTGAATTTCCAGCAACAGCTTGATTTCAACCTATGTGAAAACACAAATGAGGGCTGTGATGGATACAACAATTACTAAAGTAAAATTATAACTCCAGGTCAAAATTTAAATCACTTTTAACCATTACATAGGAAATAAGGTAAAGTATGTAAAAGGACTTTATAATGTTTTAAGTTTTCAGGCATTATAAATATAAAATTTTGTTATTATTCATAATATGTAATATTGTCCACGGTATGAAATAAAATTTGGAGGATAAGAGGTTTTAGCGACGTAGAATGGAATAACTCATGTATTTGAAGTGTCTTACGGTTTACAAAGCACCTTCATAAATCATTATTTTATTTTAATAACAGCCATTGAGATAGCAGAGCTGTCATTATTATTTTCATTTTACAGATGAGAGAACTGAGGTTCTGAGAAGTTAAATCAGCCAGTAAATGTCAGAGCCAGGTTTTCCTGATAGTTTGTCCACTTCTTTCTACATACTTCATTAACATCCAGAAGCAACATAGGAGAGAGTTATATAGTTATAGAAGCAACATACATCTTGGTTTCTTATTTTATTCCAAATATTTTCCATAGATTTGGTTTTATATCACCATTTTTTCCATTTTAGCATGGGTAAAATATGTAAGACCAAAACCGATGGAGACATGTATGGACAAGAAACCGATTATTTTGGTAACTGGTATGGATATGAAAACCATAATGGGTCTGTGAATTACAAGCATTTTAATTTATTTTTCTGACTTTTGAGTTAAAGAAAAGATTTCCATGTGAAGGTACAAAATATGCCTCACTGAACTAATCTTGGAGGTAACCAAAGGGCTGTGGGACTAACAGCCTTTGATATTACTTAGTGCTTATTATTGTTATTATTATTATTTCTTTTTAATTATGCAAAGTGCTAATCAGTTTGATTATGCACAGTGCTAATCAGGTTAATTATGCAAAGTGCTAATCAGTTCTTCTTGAAGCACACGAGGAGAGCAGAGGTGCTGGCGGTGAATGGCGTAGCTAGATGGGGGTAGTCACGGCAGTCATTCCTTATTAAGATAGGAGTAGACAAGATAGCAAGGGGAAATTTATCCATAAAAATAAAGAAGAAAAGAAAGAGGAGTATGAGTACACGAAAGATTGTAGGTTTGGCAGGACGGCGCTTACACATAGAAAGCTTTTTCCCTTGTTGCATAGTTTGGTTGGATAGTCTCTGCTATATTTTGAAGGCACTCATTTGAAGCCAAAAAGACTGCGGAGGGAAAGAAACAGAGTATTGTATAGCTAGACAAGTTGTCAAAACAACTTATTGTAGTTGGCAAGCACTAATTCCTGAGAGGACAGTAAAGGAAGTAGACTCTAATAGACCTGTACATGAAAGAGGACATCAATAAAATGAATTGAAAAATTAAGGGAGTGCCATTCTGATAAAATAAACAGGGCCATCTCACTACTGCATTGTTATTGGGACGGCCGTCTGTGTAGCATATTTCCTGAGGTGAACTGAGGGCTGGCTTCTTGGTGCTTCATTGAGACTGGTGATGACGAATGTGACAATAAACGTTTTATGTAATAGCTCCTAGTTGGATCAGCTTTGCTGCTGCTGAAATCAAAGTGAATTTTAATATTAACTTGCAGGTCTGTGCTTATTAAGCTGGGTGACTTCTTGTGAAGATGAGTTTATAGCAATATGTTCATATGTTTTTACAGAACAATGACCATGGAACTCCCCTAGGAAAGCCCTTTTTATTTGGTCCTCCTGTTCTGTTCTGTGGTTTGATAAGCTACCAGTGAAATGTTGTGATACCTACTTGTTTGAATGTATTCAGAGAGCAGAAAAAATTTCAGGATTACTAAGTTGAATATTCATTTAAAAAAATGTTTTCAGTACATGTGACTTTTCCTTTACTCTGGAATTGGAGCAGGAAGTTTATAAGTTATTTATAAAAAGGAGGGTCTGCTTCCCCCTTTATAACCTGTCAGAGTGTTTAATTACCTTTTCTTTTTAAGCCCGTGTCTAAATGCAACTCTTCTTCACAAATAACTGAAGTGAGTTTGATTTCTGGAAATGTCTAAATTATGGTAAGAATGCTACAGAGTCGAAGTCATTGGTGGCATCTCCAGAATAGGGCATATTCATGTTATTTGTCCAGGCACTACTGGTTCTTGGATAATGACAGACTTGCAGTTTTTATTTTATCTTTAACCAGGACCAATTTCATTTTAAAATGTGAAGAGAATAACATAAATCTTTGGTTTCCAAGGAGAGTCTGGAAAGAAATAGATTGTTGGAGGACAGCGCCCACAAATTGAGATGCCTGTTGGGGGCCCTTTGGGAATTTGGCTGGAAAATTCTTTTATAAGCAGTCCTTCTGCTCAGCTTCATGGGAACATGGTTATAGAAATGTAACATTGCTTCTCTGTTTCCTACCCCAAAAACTAAGATAAGGATGAAATGTTTATCTTTATTTGTCAAAATTTTTTGAGTTATTTCTTGTTAAGTTTAAAAACTTTCCTTAATGAGTCTACCCAAAGGGCATCTTGTAAATTATATTCATGGATGCTATACTAAACTCTCGATTCCTGATGAGGGCATCTGAAGCCAAGGACCTTGCTTGTCACTGGAAGGTTTCAAGGAGAAAATGATGTGATCCAAAGGGCAAATAAAAATGAATTTAGTAACAGCTAACTAACATGACTGGTATTCTGATTAATTACACACTTGCATTCACTTCACATACATTCCCATTTACAGACTCATTAATTCTTTCATCAAACCAATAGTATCTGAACACCTTAATTTTTAAAGTGTATACTATGTGCTAGTAATAGTACCATGAACTATCCTAGATGCTGGAGATGCAATTGAACAAAAAAGAGACAAAATACCTGGCATCATGGAATTTACCCACACAGGATGAGATGGTATTTTTCTCATGATATTCAGCCTTAGGAAAAAAAACTTTTGTATTTCATTTCTCCTCAGAACATTTTTTCTTAGTAATATGCTTGATTCAACTGCTGGTCTTCAGTATCTTGAATTATTTGCAAAATAAGAGGTTGAACTAGATAGTTTCCAAGGCGCCTTCATCTCATATTCGCTGTGCTCTAGTCTATCAGCTGATTATACTGAAAAGTGAAGTTGTTCTGTATAACCATGTAAAGAGCTTCAGGATCATACAAAGTTCTTTTAGACTTTGATCTTTTGGGAATAAGTAATTTCTAGCTAATTCTGTGGACACTATCTCCTTGGATTAAGGCCAAAATTGAATGTAGAAAAGGTGGACTTTGAAATATTCTTCGGTTTGGGTTTTGGCCCTTGCAGTTACTAGCTGAGCAAGTCATAACTGCTTTGATCCTCTGTTTCCTCATAGTTTCTATCTCATATGGTGGTTATGAGTATTTGTTGAAATAAACCATGGACGTCACTGAAATCAATGCCCAGTGGCACACTGGTACCTAGCTTTGCTCCATAGTCAGTCCTTTTTTATTTCTGGCAACTATAGCCTTGTCTTGAACTAATTCAACTTCCATTCCCCAAGCTGCTTTTTTCTGCATTAAGCAAATACTTCAGTTAAGTCAGTATTTTCTTTCCCATTACATCTTTGCAGTTTTATTTCTTCCTGTTCTTTTTCTTAAGCACTTAACCACTTCCCTACTAATTCTGAGTCAACTTTTGGTTACTTACATTCACCATATAGTCTTGATTATATCAACAAAAATTCATACAACTATAATCCAATCCAATTCAATTAAATAGAAGTATGTTCTCTCCATCAGAGCTCTACTGTAGGTGTTTATGTTTTTAACTTCCTGACTATACTGGAAACTTGTTGAGTGCGAAAGTAGAATCTTTAATCCTTGTGTTCCGAGTATCTAGCATGGGCTCTACCAATTAGAATCCCACACTCCATCAAGGAACAAGAATTTTAAAGCAGTGGGATATGTTGCTATTAGTGGGTAAAGCATTGTAAAAGTGGAGATGTTGGGAAAGGTTCATGGAAAAGATATTAGAAAGGCTTTTTGGAGCAAAATGATATTTGAGTTGACCTTTAAAAAAAAGGAAGGTTAAGGCGCAGCCTATCTGAGAAGGCGGAAATACTGAATGATTTATTTAGCAGACCTCTGCATTTGCAGGATGAACATAGATCATGGACCTGTAGAGAAAAAGAGACCATGAAATGCCCAGATATGTCTACCCTTGGTGTTGAAAATTAACTCCTATGATTGGTAACTATCTAAAAAATGAAATGAGAGGGGAGATGGGGCAAGGGAGATAATAAAAGAGCACTTGCCAATGGTTTACAAAGCTTTGGGGTCTGCATGCATGTGGTTGGGACAAAAATAATTTTGTGTGAATGTTTGTAGCCTTCTCCTTTCTTTTATCACAAAAGAGGATTCTTCTTCTCAATTCTCTCTCCTTCCATTTCTTCTAAGAACTCAGTTCATGCCAGCTAGGTGTCAGGACTTTGGTAACAAAATTAGGGCAGTGGGAAACAGAACTGGAAAAGTGTTGGGGAGGAGATTGATCATAAAGTGTCAAAATTTTGCTTGGGTTAGAGGAAAAGAATAAAGATAGAAGGAAAAATGAGCAAGGAGGAAAGAAAAATGCCTGCAAGTGATACATGGGATGGAGACAGGTTTTCCAGGTAAAAGTAAGGGGAGAGAGAGAGTTTTGGAGCATAGTGGCTGTCCATGTGGAGAGAATTTAAAGTGGCCAAAACTGAGAAAAGGGATTCTTTTCTCTTACTCTTTTTTGGTGTTTTCTTGAGAAATTGAATGAAAATTGGAATTTTTTTTTGTATGTGTTTCTGTGTGGTTGCTCTTTCTTTGGATGGAAACTAGGCATTACCTGGGCCACAACTTTGTTTCCCCATCCCCACCACCACCGGTACAACACAGTGAAGAAGTGGGGCTAAGAATTTTCAGTGCTTTATGAAGAGCCAGTAGACTTCTGTGATTTATGCTCCTTTAATCAGTTGTTCTTGATGTTATGTTTAACCTCATAAATATATGGGAGTGGAGGGAGAATGGCCAACCAGTGTGTGATTCATACTAGAGGACAGTCCTCTCAAGATGGCTCTGATTTCTTGTGCATTTTAGCTACATGCGGACCTTAATTCATGTGTTTTTACTTGTTAGGAGTCAGATGAGTAAAGCAATTTCACATTAACTATGACAAATTTGTGCTTAGGTGAGAGAAAACACCTCCACCTTTCAGGCATTATTGTTTTCTGTAATAATCTTCAGTGAATTAGATAGCCAATTAATCAAGATTCTCATAAGAAATGTTAGCAAATAAAACATTAGCCAATAAAATACTGTTATCCAGTGTTGTTACTCAGGAATTAAAGTTCATCTACAGTAGTTTTTGAGTCATGAAATTGTCCCCTGTAAGACTGACCAACTACCACTGACATATGTGCATGTGCTTGATTGAAGTTTGAGAACTCGGTGCCACCCCAGTTCTGGGATTTCAAGGACTGTGTGAAAATTTCCTGATCTGAATTATACACTTTTAATGTGTAGATTTTATACATTATCAAAGGTCCATTTTGAAAACTTTCTTTTGTTTTTATTTTTGGCATTATAAAAGGAATGATTACTTCATAAACTTGCATTTATGTTATTATTTTTAAGAAAGGAATTCCAAGTAGGTTATGTAACATTAAGCATATGGCTACAAAAAGATTAGAAAAGCTGTGGCTCTTAGGCATAAATATTGGTAATAACACTGATGGAATTTCACAATATAGTTATGGTGAGAAAGGTAGAAAGATTTGCAGGGAACTTGGATAAGGAAATCGGCTTGTTTTTTAACAAAAATATAAATAGAGGCATTTGTTATTAAAATGGTAACCTTTGAAATTAAGCTTCCCTATTCCACTTAAGAGGAAACACCTTAAGTCCAATGAATTTTTCCTACTTGGTTTAACAGTACTTAATCTAGTATTACTAGATTAAATCTCCATAGCAATTGAACATTTTAAATCAATAAAATGTCTCTGAATAGCAAAATTTATCACTGCTACTAACTCTTGATGTGAAAATCATAGAAGCAACAAGTTTGGACTTGATTTAGTAGTCAAGGAAAAATTTGATGCAAGGGAGGCTGAACGAAGGACTATTTTAATATTGTGAATGAAAAACTACCACAAATGTTGAGGAGATACATAGCAGAACTTGGTTTGGGTTGAGTAGACTTCAAGCAACATTTTGAGCTAGCTTCTAAGGAGCTTTTAAGGAAGTCATTTTGTTTCTATTACTCATGTATTTATGCTACATTACAATGTGTAGAAATTGGGGAAATAAAAATCTATCATTTATTTTGACAAAGATATGTCTTCAGTAACCTCCTAAGTTGAGATCATTTGAGTTTTTTAGAACATGGATATCTCTAGAAAAAATGACGAGGTGCCAATAGCTCCTCAGAAGCAGCTCAGCTTCACACTGAAGGAAGATTCATGAGGCCATTATATAATATAGATATTTAATGAGAACAAACAGTCTTATCATATGGGACTTTTTTGCCTGCATGTAGTGACTGTTAGGGTAATTAAATTGATTATTTGTAGCTTCTCTCCCTTCCTCTGTTCCCTCCTCTACCTGCACAATATTTTCATCCTGAGTTGCCCTAACAGTGAAAAATAATCAAACACACACACATTTCTGGAAAACACTTTTAAGAATTTTATTGATACAAGCAAATGCAAGATGAGAATTTGTTTATTAGTAAGTGTTTTGAATATCCTCCTCCATTGACCATGTGCAACTGGTATAAACAAAGATCCTGTATATGTTAGAAGGCTTATATTTGCCGTCCTTTGGGTATTTTGGCATTCTTCAGCACACCTGTTTTTCTGTTTATTGACAGTACTCCTTAAACTTTTGTACAATTATAATATATACATAAGAAGCAGGCGTTTGAGTATGTAGTAAGGGCAGATTCTTCAGTCAGTATAGCTAGAAGTATAATGTAAAAATTTATCGTATTAGTTTTGATGCTTTGGGTAAAATAGGTTTGCCCCATGAGCCACTAATTGCACAGGACAAAATGCTGTACTCAGGAGACAAGAAGGCAGAATAAGAGTACGGAAAAGCTGTGTTGGTTTTGTTTGGGGAGTGCCTGGCTTTTCATCTGCTTGGGAAAGCAGTAGGTTTTATTGTCAGTTGCCAAGTGCTCTGATGCTGAGGAGTATGTCAGCTGTGGTTACTTTGGGGATTTTGGCAATGATAAGCACTTTTACTTGAGGAAAATCAGCATAGATACCACACATTGGAATTGAACGAATTGCTTTTATTTTCTATTTTCTTTAAAAATCAAATTTGCTTTTCCTTCCTTTCCCAGCTGTTGCAGCTTCCTTAGTTTTTAGCTTAGATGATGGGAAGAACACATGTTCCCTGAAATCAAGAGTAAAGCCCCTTTATTTTCTATATGAACTTCTTGAAGTCATGATACTGGCCCTAACCCTAAATAAACAAAGGTATTCACAAGGAGATTTGGCAGAGAGGGTGCCTGTGGGTGATGAGCTGGGTAATTAAATCAGTATTTCAATGATAAGAATATGGCTGACATGTATTAGAAAACTTCAATTTGCCATCTCTAGTATGCTGTTGGCTGAAAACGTCAGGGACCTAGCCTATTAAGTAGAAAAGTCTTTTATTCCCCCGTGGTTTATAGGTGAGGACAAAGTGCATATGTAGGAGTTAGATTGGTTGGAATAGTACACAGTAAGGCAATAAATAATCCTGACCTTTTCCATTAATTCCTTCACTTTCCCTGTAACCTCTTTCCTTTCAAAGGGGAAGGTCACATCTGTATTCCCAGTGAGCTTGCTATCATGATAAAGAACAAACATTCCCTTACAGGTCAGGGTAGGAGAAGATGAAAGTAGCTTTTATTCTTGATGTCTGGATCAACCTAGTTTCTCTACCATCTCTTATTTCACATAATCATGCTGATCATCTGACCTAGGTGCAGACTGTGTTTTAAAATTTTCCCACTCCTCTCTGCCCCTCTCCTCAGAGCCCAGTGCCCAAAGAATATTCCTTCTCCTCTGGACCTGTCCTTGCTCTTACTGAAGGAGGATTTGCCATCCTGTAATTCTTTTTCTGTTAGCTTTTCTTGGGAAAGAAACTTAAGAAACATTCATTGACTATTTCTGTGTGTCAGGCACTAAGCATTTTATATGCTGCGTTGTCACGGTTTTCCACAGAAACAGAACCAATAATGTGTGTGCGTGTGTGTGTGTGTGTGTGTGTAAAGAGATATTATATTTTATAAGGAATTGACTCGTGGAGGCTCATGAGTTCCAAGATCTACAGTCAGCAAGCTAAAGGCCCAGGAGAGCTGGTGTGTAGTTCTAATCTTAGTCTAAAGGCTGACATCCAGGAGAGCTGATGATATAGTTCTATTCTGAAGGCCAGTGGGCATGAGACCTAGGAAGGGCTGATATTTCAGGTTGAGTCTGAAGGCAGGAAAATAACAATGTCCCAGCTCAAAGACAGTCCTTGTAGGAAAAATTCCATCTTACTTGTGGGAGAATCAGCCAGTTTTATTCAGACCTTCAATGGGTTGGATGGGGCCAACTCACATTAGGAAGGTCAGTCTGCTTTACTCAGTTACAGATTCAAATGTTAATCACACCCAGAAACACTCTCACTGACACAACCAGAATAATGTTTTACCAAATGTATGTGGACCCCTGGGCCCAGTCAGGGTAACACATGAAATTAGCCATCACACATGTATTACCTAATTTAATCCTGACCAGAGCACAACCCCCAAACCCCTTGAGATTGATGCTATTGGTTATTATCACCAAATTCAATTATTAAGAGTATAGTTTTTGGAGTCAGATTGCCCTTATTTGGATTCTGTCTTCACCACTTACTGTGTAACAATAGGCACGTTACTTAACCTCAATTTTCTGACTTTAAATTGAGGATGATCTAAATTGTTAAGTTATTGTGAGAATTAAATGAAATAATGCATGTAAAACACTTAGCATTGATGACTGGAACACAGTACTCGATGAAGACTAGCTATTATTTTAATGCACAAGGAAATAAAAGTTCATAGTGGTCAAGATTCTTGCCCAAGGTCAAGTAGCTACTAAATGGTGAAATTAGGATTTGAATTTATGTTGTCTGCCTCCAAAATCATGCTTTTAACCATTCCTCTCTATCACTCTCTACAAAGAAGCAGTATAATGCAGTGGTTGTGATTCTGGTGTTAGATTCCATGGATTCAAATCTTGGCTCTCTCACTTACCAAAAGGCTTTAGGAAAGTTACTTAACTTCTCTGTACCTTAGGTTCTTCATCTCTAAAATAGAAATGAAAGAATACCTTTCCTACAGTAACATAGAATCAAGTGATTTCTAGGGATACTGCCCTTGTCCATGCATTTTAAATGATAGAATTTCGGACACAGGAAGGCTTAAAGAAGAGGTTTCTTCATTTGCCCTCAAACTACACTGGTTGTTACTAGGATAAATAAGTAAAATTTGTGAAATCTAGGAAAGTATTGAAAAGATGTTAACATATTATCAATGTTGCAGATAGCCTTGTTTTGCAAAAAAGTTTCCTTTAAAACTTATTTTTGAGAGAATGAAAATGATGGTTTTCATTCAGAGTAATTTTATGTATCTTTAAAATGAAGTTGAAATCAATGGATAGAAGGTGGAAGGAAGCCAGAGAGGAACCCATTATAGGATGAAAACCCAAAGGCCTCTTTTTGTGACTGTTTCGCCCATTTAATAGAAGCTATGTAAGATCTGCCACCTAGGACCAAATATTTATTTCTCTTGCATATAAGATAGGAAGATTCAGAATTTCAGAATGTTGTATCTGACTTCTCATCTGTCAACCAAAAGCAGCTGAAAAGTCGAGAGCCCTGGAGAACTGTTTTTCTACATATGTATTTGTTTTTAGACAAATGTGTTTGTTTGAAGGTCTAAACACCATGGAAATGGGCACCATGGAAATGCATAGTTAGGGGATAGAGGCCATAGAAGTGTTGACTCAATCCTTGATCCTTCTGTGTGATGGATTAAATGCCACATGCTTCAGTTTGCTGTGTGTGGGGTCTTTTAGCACGATTTATAATAAATAGCAGTCCTGTATGAAGGGCATAAGAAACTTATTTTTTTAAAGAGATTAATGAGACGTTGGTTGTCATCTGGCTGTTGCTTAGGGAAAAAGAACTCCAGAGAAAATTACAGTGTATGTATGATACTTTCCTCCAAAAAAACTTCTATACACACGAAATAAAGTTAAAATTAATGTTAAGGACAGCCTTAAAGGGGAAACATAAAATGCATACATACACTGAAGGGATTGTGGTAACGAAGGGGAGAAAGTTAGAGTTACCCTCTTACCGCAAAGTTGTTGGAGAAATTGTAAGCCAATTGCATGTATATCATACTTAACACTTTTGAATACTCCTTAATTTCTTTGAAAATTTATCTACTAAAGCCATAGCTAGAAGCCTGTCTTCTTTACCGTCTTCCTCCATGAATTACCTACAGCCCATCTGCTCCCTGCAGTTTGGAATTTTCTCAAAGTAGGCAATAGTTGTGGATATTATTATATGAAAACCATTGAAATAAGATGATAATTTTATGCTAAATATCGATGGAAATGTCCTCTATGCTATAAGATAACAGTTACTATTATATCTTTTTTATTTTCATAGAATTACTTCTTGTTTTGGCAATTGACATGAAAAACATTATTAAAAGGAAAAAATACTTCTTAAGAAATAGGATACCAGGAGGGAAAATATAATTGAGTCTGGAAACCTTTTTTACTTTGGCTAAATAAATAAGAAATGATAAGAGGTACACTACAATAAGAAATAAGAAATACTGAGGTGCAAGCAGACTGTTTTATTTAACTTCATTTAATTTTATTGGATTGAATTTGATAGAGACAATGTCAGTGGACATGTACATGGAGATTGGTAGTGGAATGCCTGGGGCTGTTGTGTCATTGTCATGAACATGTACCAACAGAAAAGGAATGCTAAGTAAGTTTGAATATAATAGTGATTTTAGATATCAAATTTTAGTTTTATAAATTCACATAGGCAACAGGTGGAAGCAGATCTGTCACCTGTATCTAATTCTTGATTTCAATATACTAGAAAAGCAAATATATCCATCTCATATTTTTTCTTTTCTTCCTTTGCCAATGAGCGTTTAGAATATTTTCCCAGCATTGTTGAACTCTCTGCTAAAATATATATCTTAGCTTCATTTTTAGAGGAGGAATAAAATATAAGTAGGCTGTTAGCAATGGTTAAACATCAAACTTAGGGTCTCTTGACCTCCTTGCTTTTCTTATAGAGCAAAGTTTCTATAGCATATCTGAAGAATGTTTACAAGCAGAAATATTTGCAAAAGTTACAACTTTTGTCCTAAAAGGGAAGCCAAAAGAACTGAGATTGTTTTCAAATAACTAAACATCTCGAGTGGATTATCAGAATAGAATAAATTCAGATGCACAAACTCCTCAGCAAGCTGTACTTAAATGAGTTATGTTTTGAGAGAATTTCTGTAGTGCACAGAGGAAGCCCATATTATAATCCTACAGGCTAGCCACAAATGGGGTCATCCAGCCCTTGTAGCAGTGACTATTCTAATTAGCCCATATGTGATAGAGAGTTACAAACTTTTGCAAATGCCTAATTTATCTTTTAATACTTTGTTCTTTTATTTCTTTTTCATTGCAATATTAATAACATCATTCTTGAACTTACCCATTAAGAGTTGTAACTAGATTCAAATTTGAGGCAGCCCAAATGAAGTTTAAGAGTATTTGTTCGAAAGAAGTAGAGAATTGACAATATGGAAAGATAATATATATAACTTGGACCTTTCATAACTAACACTGATACCTAAATTAATTTATCAGACATTAATCAGATTGTCTAGGTAATTATCAGATAGCCACTCCACTTTATGGATATGTATTGCAATTAATCGGTCTACCTACTTTTTGCTATATTTTCCTCCTTGATACTCAGAAGGAAACTGAGTTGTTGAAGCATTAGTAAATTAGGAGAATAAAATAGTAAAAAGAAACAAACAAAAATGACTTCTTTATAGAAAAATTTTGCCTCATAATTGCATTTATACAAAGACACCCTCTTCTCATACACATAAAAATAATTTAAGCTCTGGAGCAAGGACCTTGGTTTTATTCCTAGAACCTCTTTCAATAACTGGCACATAGTATGTATTCAATAAATATGTACTAAATAAATGAACTCTATTGTAACGAGGGTCACTATTGTCCTAGATTTAGTTGGTTAAACTAGTTCAAATCAAATCTCTTTCTTTGTCTTCTGCTTCCAGAAGGAAATATTTACTAGGCTATTCCCAACTTACCAACAAGTTGTGTGACAAAATTCAGACAATTTAGTTATCTGGAAACAAGAAAGCTTCAGTCATTCATACATTTATTACAACAAATACTGATTCAGCACTTGCTAAGGCCCAGGAATAGTTCTAGGCTCCTGGGTATACAGTAATGAATAAGACACAAAGCCCTTGTACACATGAATTTGTACACTCTGCCTCTTAGAACTAGAATTCTTAGAACTGTGCCTGGCACATGGTATACACTCAATAATTGCTAACTACCATTTTTAAAGAATGACCCTACTATTTTGAGGGATTTTTATTCAGAGCCCTTAGCTTCTGAACTGAGCTATCAGCTTAATTAACTTCCCAAAACAAATTTTGAATGGAAGTACTAGGTAAGACAAAATAGATGCTATTTTAGGTATATTCTTTTCTTATTTCACTAATCTTCCCTGGGCATTCACTTTCAAAATAGAAGTATCTTACTACTTTTTAAAAATATTTCTTTGCTGTGTTGCCTTGGCAAGTCATGGCCATGTGATTCTCACCTAAAAATAATGAAGATTTGATAATCTAATTCACACAGAGAACACAGCAGAACTTAGCAAATTAATGTTTGCACAGTACTTAGAAATCTGAGGTCGAAATTGATAAGAGAAATGTACAGAACTATTATTGCTACTAAAATTATGAGAGACATTTTTCTTTACCAAAAAAGAAACTCAGTAAATTGCTGTTTGTATTTTAAAAGTTGTATGCTACTTTAAAAAAATGTTCTATGTGTATCTAAGGGAAAAATAAATAAAGATCATATCGTTTCATTATTAGGTGGTAAAACAAAATTGCTATGGAATCACTATTTTAGGGAAAAATAAATGGCATTTAAGACCTTATGATTCACCAGTCTGGACAGATGGATGATTGCATCTTCTTACGTAAGTGACAGGTGGCAGCTCCAGTGAAATGGCTTCCAAAGTTCTTCTGATTTTTGCCTCTCTTCCTTAGCTGTTGTTTGGCTTGGAGCAAAGTGGTAATGTGCTCCAATTACACGAATACAGAGGATTTGGGAGGGGTAGGGGTTGTTTGTTTTTTGGGGATGTGTATGTATGTCTTGTTGGCTATTTGGTTAACTCCATCCATTCGGTGGTTTTGTGAAAATGGCAGATGATAAATGCCCCACAGCAACAGGCTGTGATTTCAAACCAGATCTGAACACATTCTTCTTGGAATAGTGATTCTTCCATGTAGAATTCATACATTGTCTAGAGGATGAAGGGTCATTATAGGTGATACCTTCTCTTATTAGCAAAAGATAAAGTGAGTTTAAACTATAAAATTTAAAGGAGAGTAAATGAGCCATAAGTTTTATTTATTTGACGAATATATAGCAAGCACCTACCATGTATTAGGCACATTTCTGGGCACTAGTGATACCATGAGGAATAATTCAAAGTCTTTGGCTTTCAGAAATTAAATTTTAGTAGGAAGTCAGACAATAAACAATAAATATCTGATTTTAGGAAAGAACAAATACTATGAAGAAAACAATGCAGGGTAGGGTAGGATGGAGGTGGCAAGCTATTTTAGATGTGATGTTCAGTGTAAATCTCCTGAGATGGTGGCATTTGAATAGAGAACAGAGTAAAGAAAGAAAAACATGCTGCAGTGTGGAGTAAGAACATTCCAGGCATTGGTCCTAAGGCCCTGATATGGGACTTAGCTTGGTGTATTCCAGCAAAGAAGAAACACTTAATTAACTTTGAAAACCTTTAAAATACCACAGAACTAAATAGAGACTGGTCCATTCAATTGATGCATGGTTGCCTTATACAACCTCGTAGGGCTTACAAAGTGATTTCCGGTTTCAGATTTTAACATGTATTTATGGTACTTTCCATTTTAATAAAACTATAAAAGGAGTAAATGCCTTCAGTCAAGTGGCATAGGACTAGATCGATTCTGATGAGGCAGAAATTTACTTTCTGAAGATGCTTTTGAGAGGGAATGCCACAAAGCAGTTAAAGCACACCAGTGAGAGATGCAGGATGACTATGAGGGCAGGAAGAAAAATGAAAACACAGCGTTGTGGCTGCTTTATTTTCAGCCTTCCTCCACTTAGAAAGCAACCTGTCTCACAGTCAGCTTGTAGCTCCCCCTACACTTTGGCTTAACTGACCTTGTCAGATGCATTGATTATGAGGGCTATCTGTTGTAATCTGTCATGTTATTCTGCCTATGGAAATCTCTGTTCTCATAATGCTGACACTTCTGATATTATAGCAACTGTTCTTGAAGAGTTTTATGAAGATAAAAAAAATTAAAGCACAATTTTTGACATGCTTGTGATTGCTATTTCCTCAGTGGGGGCCTATGGCAAGTCATTTTGTAAAACACATAATCAGATCCTAATTCTGTTGTAATTTCAGAATTTTAAATATTGAATGTTCATAGTGACAAATACCTGTAGAAACAGAATTTCTCTCCAATGCCTTTTCTCGAACATGAAAGTTGGGATTATTCCCTTACTCTGTTTTTCTTATAAAGATTGTTTCAAGCCTCAGGTTTGAATCTAGATATGTAGAACAATGGGGGGATGATGTTTTTAGTGACTTGTAGTTGTAAAGTGCAGTTTGCACCTTTTCTTTATTTAGGCACAAGTCATTTAATCTGTGCCTTTACAAAAGTAATTGAAGAAATAGTTCTTCACTAGCTATTGCAGTCTTTTATAAAAGACTACCTTTGCTCAGGGCATGTTACAAACAACAGTGTGGAATATCAGAGGCCATTATATAGGAATGTTTAGAAATAGCTTGATCCGTGAAGGATTTCTTATAGACTCTAAGAAAACAAGGCCATAAAAAGTTATCCAGATTTTCCTCCAAATCAGCATGTCAAGTAGTAAAACGTGGATTCTGAAACAAAAATATTATTAATTATTTCCTTACTCAAATTTTGTTGCCTCCTCCCCCAATAAAAGGAAAGAAGGGAAGGAGGAGGGAAGAAGGGGGGAAGGAATGGTGGAAGGAAAGAAGGAGAGAAGATAGAGGAGGGAGGGAGAGGGAAAGGGAGAGAGAAAAGGGGCAGAGAGAGAGAGGAAGAGAGATAGGGAGAGAAAAGGAGAGAAAAGAAGATGAAGACAGTGAGAGAGGGAAGAAAAAGAAGGAAAGAAGGAAGTCTGAAAGGGAGAGGGGAGAATGCTTCTCTTGGCATGTGAAATTCTATGAAATACTTAAGGCATTTTTTATTTTTTTTAAAACATTGTTTTATCACATTATGTAACCTTGAAAGTTTAAAATTGACTGGTTTAGTATAAGAAGCATTGAGTAAATGCAATTTCTATTTTTAATAATGATAGCTCAAATTTCATGTGAGATCATACCAGCCCTCCAATGTAATTAAGCTTATGGTTTTCTTACACACTTTGAATGCCTGCAATGTGCAGTTAGTGTTTTTTTTGGATGAGTAGTGGGACATCACAACAGTGAGGCTACTGCAGTGGGCTGATGTCTGTCAGTAAAGCAGATGACACCAAGTAATGCAAAGTACAAGATATTTTGGTGTAATTTTTCTAAAAAGGTTCATGACAAAGAAGTCTGTTTTACCTGAATAAAGCAATATGATGCTGATGTGTTTGAATGAAGAAAAGAGGTACGAAACAAAGACTGTACTTTATCGGCTAAAAAATGTCTCTGCACTGCACAGGTATTCCTAGAGGGCTCAAATATAACTTTATGGTAAGGACTGTGTACTTGAAATTAGACTAGTAGCTCCTAAAGAAAATATGATGTCCCATGATTTCTTTCAACATCACACACAAAAAAATAAACACACAAGTAGAAACTGCAGGTGCTCCCTTTTTATTGCACTATGTAAAGAGAAAATGTAAAATGGACAAGCTTTCGACAATCATGTTCTCTTCATCAAGCTGTTATTGTTATTTTAGTGAGTCCACTAAAAAGAATTATCTAGAGCTTCTTGTTTTTACTTCTTTGTGTACTTGATGAATATGATTACCATTTTTACCTCCTGTATTTAAACCCCTCTGCCATAATCCCATATTCTGCCTAAAAGCCATGTCTGTTGGAGCTTGTTCCCATTCCCTGCAGTAGTTTTTAGGAATATGACTGCATTTAAGCAGGTGCAGTAAATGCATTTTTGGCCATTTTCACTGTCATATGCAAGTGCAAAATGCTTGACATAATTAAGCTGAGATTAATAGAGACTATTAGTAAAATAAGCTTGTTTTATGAATGAAGACCTCACACTAATTCAACATAGCCTTTCTTTGACAGATGCGCTATATTCACTTACGTAGCACAGCATTGTATGCCTGTGAAGTGAATACACATTTGGCAGGCTACCTTCCAGAGTTTTCCATTAACCATCTTCTGATTCTTTTCTTGTGGCCTGCAAAGGGAATCCGATTTTATTTTTAAATGGAACAAAGGGATTGGCCAAGCACCACAAGGGCCAGTGATTGTCAGAATCATGAAAAATCTTTAGTTAATTTTGTTCCTAAATTGTTCTTAGTCCTGTCTTTTTCTCACTTTAGAATTTAAAGCATTCTATTCAAAATGGCTGCCATTCAGGGAGTAGGGAGGGAAGGAAAATAATAAAGAACAGTGGCAACTGAGTTGGTGCTGTATAAATAAGCACATTTACTGTGTCTCTGTTCCGCAGTTTTTATGTCCCACTGATGAGAGAACTGGTTTGAGATGTAAATTGCTTCCTTTTGATTGAACCCGGGAAGAGATGTCATGTAACTCACCTCATCAGCATAGAGCATTGTGCGCTTTGGTGAATTATAGGATAACGGAGCTAGGAAGAATTCCTTAACCTCTCTCTGCAGCCCCGCTTCAGTGTTTAATAACCTCCAAGGGGAAATACTCCCTGCAGTTGACCTGACTGCCTTCTGTGGTTTTGGCTCATTTGTTCTTATCCTGTCCTTAAATATTTTGTGAAGAATCACTGGAAAGTGCCCCTGTTTTAATTTGCCATGTATATCCTGCAGATTAAAGCACAAAGTTGCGGGGAGGTTTATTGTGTGTTTTAGGTAGAGAGCACTTAAAAGATTGCTTTGGAAAAATGAGAAAGGTGATGAAGAAATGACGTCAAGACAATGTTTGCCACAGTGTATCTCACTTGTCCGGATTTAGGATACACCCGTAGGGGCAGCTGTGCATAAAACAGAAAGGAGGACTGGGGAGGATGGGGTAGGAGTGGAGGTAAACGTTGGGGTGGAAGCTTGCCGTGATATCCATGAGATTGTGTGCTACATGAGAAAAGAATTCGTAAATGGGATTTAAAACAAAAGAACTGGAAATAGGTCTGCAATCAATCTAGCCCGGTATCTCAACAAACCAGAGATTTTATATACGTATATATATACATATATATAATTCAGGGCAGATATCACAGCCCTATCATGACAGCATGGCCTTTTCTTCCTCCCCTTCTATTAAATCTACATTTTGAAGGTGGATGGTGCTGACTCATAAATTAAATTGGAGTAATACATACAGTGTATATATATTTCTGTCACTTTGTCTCAAATTAAACAGGAACCTTCTCCCCTGACAAGATGATAGAAAAGTTAATTGCTCGCCCTGGCTTTAAATTGGAATTTGAATTTGCAAAATGCTAAAGGTTTATGAGATCTAAATCATGAGGAGCTTAAATTACATTCCTGTGATAAAATATTAATAAATCAATTAAAACATAAGCCGAGTATAATATTACTTTTTTTTTTGTAGGAACCTTGAACACAATAATTCATTAGGGTGTAGTGCAGTAACAATTATTGTATCTTTTTTAATTTTCTTTTTATTAGTTTTTTTTTGATAAATACATCATCAGATAACATTTCACATGGTGGATTATCATTACCCCAGTGTAGCATCCAGAAATTCTGTTGTACCCCTAAACAAGAGCTCACAGCCTAAATTATCTGCTGTTACTTATCCTTGTTAGCATCAGCTGCTTCTCTTACTGAAGTGGTATTTTCCTCTTGGGAACATCTGTTCAATGCCAAGTCTGCCATTTTGTGGTTTCTGAATCTCTTGTCTAAAAATGGGCATAATCATAATAATACTACCCCAGAACTGGGATGAGGATCAAATTAGATAATGTATGTAGAAATCATTTGTAGGTGGTAAAGGACCATCAAATGTTAATTATTATTATCATAGATTCGGAAATTTTTATCTCTAGAAGGGCTCTTAGACATCACTTAGTAATCAACCCCCTCATTTTAAATATGAAAGGTCAGAGGTCCAGAGAGGTTAAGCTACTTGTCTAATACCACACAGCTAGATAGTGAAACTGCTGAAACTAAAATCAGGACTCCTAAATTCCAACTCCAGGTGTTTTTTACTCTATATAATCTAATGCCTCTCTACAGAAATTCTAGGAAGGTCCTATCAAGTTTAATAATTACCCTCTCCACATTGTTTTCCCTTTGAAGCCTTTTCTTTTTCTGCTGTTGTTGTTGTTGTTGTTTTGACCGACTAAACATTAGTCATTTTAGGGATAATTTTCTAAGGGGCCTGGTGGCACAAACACATATTCCCACAGCTGTCAGGAAGGGGTTCATTTGGCGAAGGAGATGCTGCCTTCTCCTGCTGCTCCCCAAATGAAGACTCAGCAGTGTGTCTTCCTCTCCTACAGGGTTCTGGAGGAAGGCTCAATGAGGGAAGACAGTGGCCTTCCTTTCTAAGTACTTCTCTCATGTAGTGATGGGTGAAGATTTAGCCACTATCAATTTTATCTCCTTTACCTCTTTCCTGCTCCCTGGCTCTAGCCTTCAGTTTTCCTTCCCATCCCTCCCAAGTTCTAGGAATGACTGGATTTGCTTTTTATTTATTTTGAAAATAAGGAGAACCATCTCTATAATACCGAAGAGGCCTTTTCCAAATGATAATACTCGAAAATGAATATATGTTTCTTCCTCTGATGCTAGGAAAACTGTAGCTCAACATGATATCAGCAGATCAGAAAGTAAGAGACAGTGCTAACTAATCCTGTCTTTCTTGGTGACGTGGGATATAATGTCTGACAAGTTTTCACCATTCCATCTTTGTTTTCTCTTCTCCCCGATAGAAATAAGCAGATCAATCTATACTGGTATTTTGAAGACCTCCATCAAGTGATTATGTAATGCTTGCAAATGATAATGAGTTATATTAATATAAATGCTATATAATAGTAATCTATGATCTTCTAAGAATAAACTCGGGCAGAGTAGATAAGTTCTATGGAATCTATAACTTTCACAACCATTACTTAATAGTAGTTTGGTTTTTACAGAATATTTGGTACATTATGACCAGAGAAGGTATGGTCTCTATCCTAAAAATTTAAGATTCAGATATATTATCTTACAAGAGAAAAAAAAAAAAGAAGTTAAGACAAAGAGTTTAATAGAAACAGAGAAACTATAAGATTAGTCAAGGAAATTAACAAAAAGTAGATTTTTAAGGAAAACTGTATTGTATGGTGGCATTTAGAAAAAAGTACAGCAATATATCAGTCAATCAAGGTACAGCAATATATCAGTCATCAAATATCATAAAACTTCTATTAAGAACATAGAAATAAGCAAATTATGCTTTTAAAAAGGTAAATGTGATTTGATGAAATCCAAGAACTTCATATATTAGATAGCCCTGCAGGGTATCTCTAATTTTAAAATCCATATATTGAGCCCATACTATGTACCAGAACTTATGTAATATTACCTAATTTTTTTCTTATAACAACAGTCATAAAATTTATTTTATAGATGAAGAAACACATTCAGGGATGTTAAAATGATGAGCACAAGGACAGAGAGCCAGGATTCAAACCAAGTCCGTCTCACCCCAAAGCTGCTTTCTCTTTTCATTGCTCTATGCAATCTTTCACAGTAGATTTAAATCCATAAAAAACACAACAAACAAACAAAAAAGAACTATGCAAATATACTGGGGAAGAGGAGGGAACGAGGGAGAGAGAATGTTTTTTCTAGAGGCAGATTCACTCAAGGCAATGAGAACGATAATAGCATTTCAGACCTTGGCTGAGCAATTAGAAAAAATGCACAGAAGAATCATGAAATATTCCATATTCTGTAACTGCCCTGTGAACCTTTATTATCTTTGACAATATCACAGTACCTTAGTTTATTTGGATCATGTTTTATTATTAAGACTCTTATAAATTTCTGGTTGTTTATTAATTTACAAAGTATTTTGACATGTATTATTATCATTTGCTACTCACAAAAAACCTATATGCTATATGGCAAGAAAGGAGGTATTGCTATTCCTATTTTGCAGAGGGAAGAACTGAGGCGTGGATAGGCTAAATGATTTGCCAAAATTTTATTAATAGTAAATAACACAAAGAATATAATAATCCAGAACATCTCATTCCAGTGTACTTTCACAATATCAAGTCACTTCTTTGTTTTAGAAAATAAGAAGTCACTATAAAGATTTCTAACTTAATATTTAAAATAAAATTGTGTAAATAGTTAACTAGAAAATTCACTTGCAAAGTAAAATGCCTCATTCTCCTATTCCTCTCCTATTACTGAAAAAAAAATAAGGCATCACAGTAGCTAATTCTATTTTATTTATTTATTTATTTATTTAATTTGTTCATTTACAAACAGAGTCTCACTGTGTCATCCAGGCTGGAGTGCAATGGTGTGATCATAACTCACCACAATCTTGAATTCCTGCTCAAGCAATCTTTGTGCCTCAGCCTCCCTAGTAGCTGGGACTGTAGGCACATGTCAGTATGCCCAGCTAATGCAATAGCTAATTCTAAAGATTAAAGTAACTCAAACATAATTTTATTTCTTATTCACATGAGATAATTTTACAAATACTAATTGGGGTCCTCTAACTTCTTTCCCACATATAATTTATCACTTGTCAATTCTGAAGGATGGCCTCTTTTTATGGCTTCATCTGGAAATCTAAGGTTTAGTCTAAGTTTTTTAAACCCCCTATTTAAATGCAAATATGCTTATGAGGGAACATATACAATGGTCAATGAATGTAAATGCTATACTTGACACCTAGATTTGTCCAGATTTAAGGACAGGCACAGCCAAGCACTTAATTGAGGAAAGGATTGGAGAGGGGCTAATAAGTAAAATTTTATTTTATTTTTTTCTTTTTTTAAAAAATATTTAGTTTTAATTATTATGGGTACATAATATTTGAATATATTTACAGGGTACATGTGATGTTTTGATACAGGCATACAATGTGTATTAATCAAATCAGGGTGATTGGGATATCCATCACCACAGGCATTTATCATTACTCTGTGTTAGGAACATTCCAGTTCCACTCTTTTAGTTATTTTAAAGTATACCCTTATTGTTGATTATGATCACTTTGTTATGCTATCAAATACTGTTCATTCTATCTAACTATCTGACTGCATTTTTGCACCCATTAACCATCCCCACTTTAGCCCACCCTGCAACCCCTCCCTGCTACCTTTCCCAGCCTCTGGTAACAATATTCTACTCTCTGTCTGCATGAGATCAATTAATATTTAGCTCCCACATCTGAGTGATAACATTTGAGATTTGGCTCTCTGTGCTGGGCTTATTTCACTTAACATAATGTTCTCCGGTTCCATCCATGTCATTGCAAATGGCAGGATTTCATTCTTTCTTAGGGCTATATAATATTCCATTGTGTGTATTTACCACAATTTCTTTATCCCTTCCTTTGCTGGTGGACACTTAGGTTCACTCTAAATCTTGGCTATTGTGAATAGTGCTGCAATAAACATGGAAATGCAGATATCTTTTCAATATATTGAATTCCCTTCTTTTGGATATGTACCTAGCCATGGGATTGCTGGGTCATATGGTAGTTCTATTTTTAGTTTTTTGAGGAACCTCCAAACTGTTCTCTGTAGTGGTTGCACTAATTTATGTTCCCACTAACAGTGGACAAGAATTCTCCCTTTTCTATGTCCTCACCAGGATTTGTTATTGCCTTTTTTATAAAAGCCATTTTAACTGAGTTGAAATGATATTTCATTGTAGTATTGATTTGCATTTCTCTGATGACTAATAATGTTGAGCATTTTTCCATAGACCTGTTGGCCATTTGTATGTCTTTTGAAGAAATGTCTATTCAGATCCTTTGTCCATTTTTAATTGTATTATTTGATTTTTTTCCCATCGAGTTGTTGGAACTCCTTATTATATATTCTAATTATTAATCCTTTGTCAGATGGATAGTTTGCAAATATTTCTCCCATTCTGTGGGTTGTCTCTTCACTTTGTTGAATGTTTCCTTTGCTGTGCAGAAGCTTTTCGGCTTGATGTGATCTCATTTGTCCAATTTTGCTTTGTTTGCCTGTGCTTTGGGTGTATTACTCAAGAAGTCCTTGCCCAGATCAACATCCTGAAGCATTTCTCCAATGTTTTTTTTTGGTGGTTTCATAGCTTCAGGTCTTAGATTTAAGTCGTTATTTCATTTTGATTTGATTTTTATATACGGTGAGAGATAAGGGTCTAGTTTCTTTCTTCTGCATGTGGATATCCAGATTTTCCCAGCACCATTTATTGAAGAGACTGTCCTTTCCCCACTGTATGTTCTTGGAAACTTCATTGACGATAAGTTCAGTACAGATGTGTGGATTTATTTCTGGGTTATTTATTCTATTTCATTGGTCTCTGTGTCTGTTTTTAAGCCAGTAGTATGATCTTTTGGTTACTATAGCTCTATAGTATAATTTGAAATTAGGTAATGTGATTCTTCCAGTTTTATTCATTTTACTCAGGATGGCTTTGGCTATCCTGGGTCTTTTGTGGTTCTGTATAAGTTTGAGAATTATTTTTTTCTATTTCAGTGAAGAATGTCATTGATATTTTGATGGGGATTTCATTGAATCTGTAGATTTTTTGGGGTTGTATGGACATTTTAACAATATTGATTCTTCTAATCCATTAGCATACAATATTTTTCCATTTTTTGTGTCCTCTTCAATTTCTTTCATCAATATTTTATAGTTTTTGTTGTAGAGATCTTTCACCACTTTGGTTAAGTTTATGCCTAGGTATTTTATTTGTAGCTATTATAAATGGGATTACTTACTTCGTTTCTTCTTCAGATTGTTTACTGTTTGCATATAGAAATGCCACTAATTTTTGTATGTTGATTTTGTATCCTACAACTGTACTGAATTTGTTTATCAGTTCTAATAGTTTTCTTGTGAAATTTTTAGGTTTCTCTAGTCATAAGATCATATCATCTGCAAACAAGGATAATTTGACTTCTTTCTTTCCAGTTTGGATGCCTTTATTTCTTTCTGTTATCTGATTGCTCTAGCTAGACCTTCCAGTACTACGTTGAATAACAGTGGGGAAAATGGGCATCCTTTTCTTGTTCCAGATTTTAGAGGAAAGGCTTTCAGTTTTCCCGCATTCAATATGCTTATTGCTGTGGGTCTGTCATATATGGCTTTTATCGGGTTAGGATATGTTCCTTCTGTACCCAGTTTTTTGAGAATTTTTATCGTGAATTGATGTTGAATTTTATCAAATGCTTTCTCAGCATTGATTGTAATGATCATATGGTTTTTATTCTTTGTTCTGTTGATATGATACATCACATTGATTTGAGCTTGCATCCCTGAGATGAATCCCACCTGATCATGATGAATAATCTTTTAATGTGTTATTGAATTTGGTTTGCTAGTATTTTTTTTAATTTTATTTATTTATTTATTTGGTTTGCTAGTATTTTGTTGAGGATTTTTGCATCTCTGTTCAGCAGAGATATTGGCCTATAATTTTCTTTTTTCTGTTATGTCTTCGTCTGGTTTTGGTATCCCAGTGATACAGGCCTTATAGAATGAGTTTGGGAGTATTCCCTCCTCCTCAAGTTTTTAGAATAGTTTAATTAGGATTGGTATTAGTTCTTCTTTGAATGCTTTGTATATTTGATCAGTGAAGCCATCAGATCCTGGGCTTTCTTTGATGGGAAACTTTTTATTATGCTTCTATCAAGTTACTTGTTATTGCTTTGTTGAGGTTTTGTATTTCTTCCTGGTTCAATCTTGGTATATTGTATGTGTCTAGGAATTTATCCATTTCTTATAGGTTTTCCAATTTATGGTCATATAGTTGCTCATAGTAGTCTCTAATAATCCTTTGAATTTCTGCAATTTTAGTTTTAATGTCTCCTTTTTGATCTCTGATTTTGTTTATTTGGTTCTTCTCCCTTTTTTCTTAGTCTGGCTAAAGGTTTGTCAGTTTTGTGTCAAGTTATATTTTTGCCAATTAAGTGGACATAGATGAAAAAGTAAATATACTGTCCCATATCTTTCTATGCAACAAAAAATTATACAAACAAAAATGATACATCTGAGAAAACTCTTCCTTCAGAAGGCAGGCACAGGCCCAGGGCGATGGCTCACGCCTGTAATCCTAGCACTCTGGGAGGCCAAGGCGGGTAGATTGTTTGAGCTCAGGAGTTCGAGACCATCCTGAGCAAGAGCAAGACCCCCGTCTCTACTAAAAAAATAGAAAGAAATTATCTGGACAACTAAAAATATATAAAAAAAATTAACTGGGCACTGTGGCGCATTCCTGTAGTCCCAGCTACTTGGGAGGCTAAGGCAGTAGGATCACTTGAGCCCAGGAGTTTGAGGTTGCTGTGAACTAGGCTAACACCACGGCACTCTAGCCCGGGCAACAGAGTGAGACTCTGTCTCAAAAAAAAAAGAAAAAAAAAGAAGGCAGGCACAATCACAATTAGTGGAACGCTATGAAATTTAGACCAAGTCCAGGGACGATGTGGAGAAATGCAGTAGACAGAACTTTCAGAAGGAGACAAAATGATCCTGTGGGACATATGCTACAATAACTTACCTGAAAGAAAAAGTCTGGAGCTATAGGTGATCTGTGGAAGGATTGCTGAGCCTTATTCTAAAATAGAGGATAGCAGAGTAACTGGCAGTGAATGAGGAATGACACCAGCCTGCCTCATGTTCCGAAATCAGGATTTGAGGATGGCAAGGTGGAGATGTGATAAACCATACCAGCTTTTGTTATGGTTGATTACATTCCGGAGAAGAGAAGTAAACACTAAGTCATGACTTGTAGAGTGTGTAACACGAAGGACTTTATACAAGTTCTTTTGAACTTTCACTAATCCAAGTGGAGAAGACAGGACACTGAGAACACTGAGCAGAGGTATAGCTCTTGAGCAATGTGCACAGTCAAGTTGATGAGCAAAGATGAAACATACCAGCAAATACAGGACCAAAATAAAACTCTAAGTTCCTCAGTTCACTCTGCTATCCTATGTCCTTCAGCAAATAGCTGATAGAATTAACTCACTGAAAAATGAGAAATAATCAGAAAGGAACCTGCACTGGACCCACTTAGCTAATTATAAAACAAAGTAACATAAGGAAAAGCAGATCAAGATAGGTAACAAGAAGAATTATGCCAGAAAATAATACATATTTTCTATAGTAGCAAAGAAATGGAAGAAATTGTGATCTCTTTAAAATAAGAAGTTAAAGATTAGATGTACAGGATAAAATAGAGAATAAAACAAAAAAGGAGAAATAAAACTGACTATGAGAGAACAGGGAGAAATGGAAGAGAAAAATAAAACTATTAGAGGACCAAAAGCCACATTAGAAGCCAAAAATTGGGGGAAGAAGTAGTATAACTTTTAATAATATTATCAAAATCATGAATGAGAAAAATCAAACAGAATAAAAATTTTTAAAATAGTTTTAAAATTATGTGAGAAAGTTATCAATTTGATTGACAACTCATATCTCAGACAAAAACATTATCCACTTGATAAATATGAGCTCCTGCAAAGAAAAGAAGACTGACAACTTTTTAAATTATTTTTTGCTTAAGAGACATTAGAGAATTTACAGAAAATGAGCCCATATGGATCTATAGTAGTGTTCTGAGGAAAATACATATCTTTGAACACTACTGTTACTATAAAAAATTATAGATATATTACCACTCATGAAGTTGATTAAAAGAATAAGAAACAAATCTGCAAAGTATAATTGATAAAAATTAACAGAATTGATGAAGTCCAATTAATGAATTAGAAAATAAAAAAGAGAGACTAATAAATCAAAGAGTTGGTTTTTTCAAAGAGAACAAAAACAAAATAATAAGCAAACCAGTATCACATGATTTAATGACTAAATGAGAAAACCCACAAATGGACAAAGTTAGAAATACAATCGGGGAATAACCAGAGAAATGGAGAAAATTAAAATAATTATAATGAATACTTTATATATAAATTTTAAAAATTTAAACATAATGGATAAATTTTGGGTAAATGTAAATTACCAAAAGAGATCCAAGAGGAAGAGAAAGATATTTAGAAATTTTCAGGCCCACCACTGAAATAAATGAATATTGTGTGTTTATAAATAAATATGTGCATGTGCCTATGTATATTTTTGCTAATCAATCAGTCAACTTTGTGGAGAGATAATTTTTTTTCTTCTTACCTCTTAACTGTGTTCCCACCTTTTATTCCATTAGCACTGAATAGTCAAGAAAACACTAGAGTTTCTGTACTTTTTTCATCAGTGGACATCTTGTCTCACTGATTTGCTGTACTGAGCTGTATGGAGCTAAGCAGAGGTGTGGACAGGCTCTGTATCCCTCACCCAGGTTTCTTCTGCCTCTGAAAGTGGACAGAGAGAGTTAGAGCCGAGGGGATAATGAAAAGAGCCCTTGGTTTCCAGGCTTGGTTCTTCTACTATTTGCTTTTATTATGCAACATTTACAGTCATTGTTCTGTGGCTTTATATTTAATCTCTCAACTGAGCTATTTGGACTAGATGTGTAGTTCATTTTCTTTGCCCAGCAATGTGCCTATACACAAAATTTCAAGGCTACAGGGTCTTCCCAAACTTCCTCCCCCTCTTCCCACCTTCAGTTCTAGGCCACGGACTGGATCATTTTAAATCACTTTAGCTCTAAGATTTTATAGCATCAGGAAACATACAGCTTTAAATTGAACACAAGCCTCAGAGAGAATGGTCATCATTGTGAAAGCTGAACAAAGTGATTACAGTTAGACTCTGGAGGCAGACCACTTTAGTTCAAATTTTAGCTCTTTTACTTACTTAATGGAGGACCTTGGGCAAGTTACTAAACGTCTCTGTGCTTCAGTTTCCTTATCTGTAAAATGAAGAAAATGATAGTTCTCACTTTATAGGGTCGTTGTGAAGATTAAATGAGTATATACGTATAAACCTCTGAGAAGAGGACCTAGCACATAGTAACCTCTTTCTTAATAAGTGTGAACTGTTGCGAATGTCTCCTACTAGCTATGTTGAAGTATCTTAGCACAGAGATGAACACACTTCACCTATCTTCAGTCTACTCACCATGATTTTTTGGGTCATGGCTGAAATACCAACTTTCCCCTTGTGAACCTATGATTGGGTCCATTGCTCTGCCATAAACTAGTAGTTATGAAAGTTGTTTATATGCAGGATGTTTTGAGAAAAGTCTGCTGATTTTGGAATTAAATGCCTTAATTTGTGCTATTTGTTAAACATCTCTGATCAGTAGAGGAAGTGATTAAACTAGGGATTAACTTGATATTTTTAAAATATTTTTTCTGTTTTTGTAAAGTTCTGTTTATTGTGTATGTGTATAACGTGTAGGGACCCTACTTTCTTTCAAAACCATAATAACATGGAAACTATAAAATTATGTCTTTCCTTAACAATAAAAAGCATATATTATTTTCTGTAAATGGCATTTGAAGTTGAGAAATTAATAAAAACAAATAGTATTTTAATATTTCGGCATGTAACTATCAACTCTCAATTAGAAAACAAAACACAAAAATTAGTATATACACTTTCAGGTAAGACATGTAGTTTGCTATGCCTTTATCCTCATTGGTAAAAAGCTTTATAATGATTAACTCATGGTCATAGAGAAAGTATATCCAAGGTACAGTTAAGTTTCAAAATATTGAACTAGCTTATATAGAGCCAATTTTATCTTAAATTTATAAACAGTTATATATAATAGAGTCACATAAATTGTCAAAGGCTGTCTTGATTGTATACAGAAGATAAAAGCCAGCTTCTTATACTTAAAAGAAATGTTGATTTACATTGAATTTCAAAGAAAATGATTGGATTTTCCGTGTTGCCTAGTTATCACAATTGTCTCATGTGCTCTGATCCTAGTGTATTTTTTTTAAACACAGTGCTTTTCTAGGGACCCAGGGACTATCTCAATAATTATGATATTTATATTTTTAAAATCAGATTTAATATTGAAAATGTATGAACCTAACATGACTACTTTCTCCACAGGTTTTATGTTGGGCTTTTGCCATCTGTGGTCGTGAAGCCAAGTGTTCTGCTGGGGCAGAATAATCAAATCAAAGTTAATGGGGTGACCATCTAAGCAGGGCTCTTTGTCATTAAGGTCCATTCTTGTGATAGTAGCACATTACCCTGCTGATTGGATTTGTAGGAAGGCATCCACCTGTGGCCCACGCTGGCAGAGAAGAGACTAACTGCAGAGGCAGCCCTGATGAAGGACAGTAGGAGGTAGCCGTCCTCGGCAACGAATTATTTTGCTGGAAAACCAAAGTGTTCAGGACAGGATAAGCCGTGTTAGTAGATGGGTGATTCATATATTATTAATATTTGGTTGATTTAGGTCCCAAAGTAAAGTAACCAAAGGCAGAGGATTAGAAGCTATGTCGTTAGAGAGGAATGACTATTCCAGAGCAGGGGGAAAGCAAGTACACGTGGAGACGCTAAGCCAGCTGATCAGACAAGATTTAAGCACACGGAGCCCTTTACTTCCATCTCAGGAATGATGTTCTCTGTTTGGATGAGAGCTATTGTAAGAATTTCCACGTCTGTTGGGGGCACTGAGGTTCTCACAGACTATGGTAAACACGATTTGGCTCACACGCTCTCATAATCAGGCTGACTTTCACTGAAACAGAGAGTGCTCTATAGCAGTGCCAGGCCTCTAGCAGTACCAACTGTTAAATAATAAACAGGCCCTGTTTGTTGGCAGCCTCTTCCCCTCCTGCCAACATGGAGTGCCCATTTTCTGGGTTTACCTGCCCGCATGTGTTCAGACACTCAGAACAGTGTGCGTGTTGTGTGAGTTGGTGGTGGTATGGAGGCATCAGTCTACATCTAATCTGCTTAGTTTATTATTCTCCCAGGACCTCGAGTGAGCTAGCAAACATGCAGGACTCTGGCAGCATGAACAATGGCTACGCTGTCATTCTAGAGAATATTACAGGCTTTACAGAGTGCATCGGCTAATTGTTTTCCTTATGTTCATTTTCTCTTCTTCATATTCTTTCTCTCTCTTTGAATTGGTTGGAGGGAGTGGGGATTAGGAAGGATAAGAGTTGTTCTGTCAATTAGATGCTTTACTTCTGGGAAGTTAGAAAGTATTCGGGTTGTTTTGTTTTACTGGCAAGATGTATATAGTGTATTCACATCCATAGTGATTCAGACATTCAATCAATCAATAAGTACTCACTGAAGGCTCACAGGGTACATAGACCCCTGGACTAGGTACTTAAACTTGACTCCTTGTGCTTTTCTATGCTATTGTACAAGGGCTGGGATGAGTTTGGAGTTTTCCCTCAGATTCCAGTTACAAAATGACTATAGTAGATTTTGAAAGAACAGTTTAATTAAGAGCCAAGCCAAAAACACAGACACACTCAAACCTCCCTCAGAAGAAAAAAATGTTCCTAAAAGTTCTCTCTTTTTCATGGAGATTTTTTTCCCATTTCTCTGGTCCCGGGAAAAGGGACCAGAGAATAATAATAATCTCAGTTTTATATTGCTTTTTTGGCCAAAGGAATGTCATGTTTCACAGCTGTAATCATCAAAAATATACTCTTAATCCCCATAAACCCTCTCCAACCCTCAACTTCCAGCAAAACCCAGTATAAATAGGCCATGATATCAATGTGCAGGAGGAGGCTTTTGGTTGATTGGCGTAAATGAGGCATATTCCATGTATGGGTCATTAGGAGCACATGTGGTATTAGGGGAAGGGTAACTATGAAGCAAAAAACAGTGATTTTTTTTTTTTTTGTCATGAACTAGTTCTAAAGGCAAAACCTCAACTTTCAAGTAGTGACAGTATCCCTGGAGTAAGTTTCTTCCAAAGTGACCAATATGAGAACTCTCCCTTGTTAGAGGCTTGTGTTATAATCTATTTGTTTAAAAAATTTAGTCACATTCCTTTATAGTGATGGTTCCCACATGATGAAGTTATTCGTTGGTTAGGATACCAAAACCCTTTGCTTGAGTGAAATGAAACTTCTCCTTTCTCATATCACTATGCTTTAACTGTGGAGTAATTATTCAGTTTCCTAGACTAGGGTATTTTTAGATCAAGAATAAATTTTTGAATTAAGAACAGCCCAGGGGGTGTTTCAGAAAGTCAGGATAGTAATCCCATATTTAGCCTCATTTTCCCTGAATTTATGCCTCAACAGTGTGTGATAGATACACACTGTTGGTGGTGTCATTTTTTTTTCAAAGTATTATGGGGGTACAGATGTTTTTGGTTACATGGATCTCTTTTGTAATGCTTGAATCAGGGCCGCTCACCCAGATAGTGTTCATTGTACCCGTTAGGTAGGTTTTCGCCTATCCCTTCCTCCCCCTAAAAACAAACACCACATGTACTCACTGTTAAATTGGAACTAACTGACAAGAACACATGTGTTTAGAGGGAAGTAAAACTTGGAAATCATTTTCTTTTTATGAGAAATGCAAGGCCCTATCATCTCATTATCTTTTAAGAAAGATTTGGTTAATTTATAGTGTCAAAAGTGGTTTAGAAATTCAGGCAGTATTGAATTCACTCAGAATGGTTCAGAAAAACTTGGTAGTAAAATTCATAGGGAAACAATTATTTAAAAAGTAGCTAGCATTGCATAACAAAATAACAAATTCATATTCTATACTAGTGTTCTATTATATCCACATCCCCTTGTCACTGAATTCTCAAAGGTTTCATCCAGAGGAACTAGGCCCGGCAGATTGATTACCCTTCATGCAAACAATTTGCCCATTTCTGTGAGACCCCCTGCTAACCAGCTGATCCCGTTACCCCCACCAGGACACTCCCTAGATGGGCTCAAGGAGAGTTCTCATTTCTCCCTAGGCCAGGCTGCTTGCAAGTAGCATCAACCACCTATATGCTCCTGAGTTTTCAACGTTTAATCTGTTGTAGATGAAAAATGAGATTTTCCAAGTTTTTAGACTTGTGTTTAAATGAAGAACAAATAGGCTTTGAGTGAGAAGCTGGGGAGCAAGCCCTCCTAGGAGTAAAGCTTATCAGTGTGGCGCTTTCTCTCAGCTACTTGACCATTTTGTCTTCTGTGTCCTAGTGAATTGCATTTTGATTTCATACACATACATACAAGCACACCCACACAGACTCACACACATATACTATGTAGGAATATGTACGTATGTATACATTATTATATTCTCTATAATGCGTATGTCTATAACATACATGTCTATTATATGTTTATCGATTCACCTATCTATATCTCTGGTAATGGTAGTTGTTCCCAGTGATTTAGATGTTAAAATCTATGAAAATAAGTAACCTTTTTTTTTGCTTTTGTTTTTACTACCTGCTTAAGCACACTTGGAAGCACACTTGGAAGTGCTGGAGGCGCTTGTAAGTTTCCGTTAGACTCTTAATTCATATGGTCAAGACATGTGCAATTGAGGACCAATAAAGTACGCTACCTTATTCCTCATCAGAAAAAACTTTCACTATCTAACTTAGTGTTTTGCATAATATAAGACTTTTTGTTGTATTTAAAAGAAAATATGTATATAGTTACAGTTGACTTTGATTGTTGGGAAATAGGATTGCTGGAACAGCACTTAAAACGAATAGTACTGACCTACTTAGAAAAATTAATTATGAAAGAAAAATAATGGATTATAGTTGCAGATAATGGTTTTGGGGAAGCTGCTGGTTGAAATCCATCCTGAGGCTTATTTATAATTGGCACAATTAGAGTTTTTTAGAATTCAGCAGGCTTCACTTATTTACAGGGGTTCGTGCAGGACTTGCGTCGGGAACAGATGTGAGACAGAGGTGGGTAGGAGACTTACTCCTTTACATTTAAGTTATACAGAATTTCAAATTCACGTTTTAGGGAGAAAGAATTGTCTCTAGGGAAACATCAGATTCTTTAACCAGTAGGATTTAATAAATTTAGGCCCTTGTATCAATTAAACTTCATACTAGATCAGATAACAAAATTGAATATGGCTTTGCACTTAAGTCTAATTTATTTTCTTTGTTGCCAATGAACTAAGTTTTTATAATTTTCATTTTGTTACTTGAAATTTTTATTTATCATCAGATATTTATTGATACCTACTATATATTCAGTCCTATTTTAGACTCGTGGGATCCATCGGTGAAAGAGATAAGTAAATCATATGGTATGTTAGGAGATGATTAGTGCACAATTCATTCATGAATGAGCCATAAAAGAATAAATTGATAAATTATATTTCATCAAAATTAAAAATTTTTTATCTTTGAAAACATTATTAAGAGAATGAAAAGATAAGCCACCAACTCTAAAAAAGTATTTGAAAAGAATGTATCTTATAAAGAACTTGTATCTGTAAAATATAAAGAACTTTTGAAACTCAATGATAACATATTTTTTAAATGGGCAACAATTTGATTAGGCACTTCACCAAAAATGATATAAGGATGATAAATGAGTGCATGAAAAGATGCTCAACGTCATCGGTCAGTAGGGAAATGCAAAATAAAACCATGAAATACTACTACATACCTATTAGAATGGCTAAAATTAAAAAGACTGACCATACCAAATATTGTTGAGGATGTGGAGAAACTGAAATCCTTATACGTTTCTGGCAGAAAAGTAAAATGGTACAGCCACGTTGGAAACAGTCTGACAGTTTTTAAAAAGTTAAACATGTATCTACTATGTGATCCAGCTATTTTACTCCTATGTATTTATACAAGAGAAATGAAAGCATATGTCTTTACAAAGACTTGTATGCAGATGTTCATAGCAGCTTCATTTGTATTAACTAAAAATTGTAAACATCTTAACTGTCCATCTAGAAGTGAATGGATAGACAAATTGTATTATATCTATATAGTAGAATACTATACAAAAATAAAAAGGAGTAAATTATTCAAACATGCTACAACACTAATGGAACTCAAAATTAATATGCTAAGCAAAAGAAGAGGGACAAAACAAGTACATACTATAAGATTCAACTTACATAAAATTTTAGGAATGTAAGATAATATATAGTGACAGAAAATTAATCAATGGTTGCATAAAGAAACTTTGGGGTGATGAATAATTTTATTGTATTGATTGTGGCAGCGGTTTAATGGGTTAATGTGTCAAAACATATCATATTGTATACTTTAAGTTTGTGTAATTTCTTGCTTGTCAATTATACCTCAGCAAAGCTGTTTGCTGTTTTTTTTTTTGTTTTTTTTTAAATAGCTAAAGAGATGGAATTATGTATGGGGAATGAGTGGGTAGCAAAGTTAAATAGGGTAGTCAGTTTAGTTTGTTTAGAAATACTTTATAAACATTCCCATTGTTTGCTGAAAGAACTCTTCATACAGATTCTCATTATCACATAGCAATTATTTGTCAAAAGCAGTGGTATGTGACAGAGAAACAGATCTTTTGGAACTGATCACCTGGGTTGAAGTATTTACTGGCTCCCTTTTTACTGGCTTGGAATTCTGCATATTACCCAATTTTTAGATGGTTATCTCTTCTGTAAAATGGGGGTAATATAACTTGGAGGCATAAACATCAAGTAAGATAATGTAGTTAAAATTATTTCCTTGCCTTCAAATCTGGACACAGGATGAGACAGACTGAAGGGCCGGCCTGCCTGGTATGAGCCGAGGTGTGTGAGAGTAATGTGCGCTTATCTTTTATACTTGGATGGTAGCAGTGCAGGAAATGCACTATTTGAGGAGATTCATTCTTTTTGGATCAAGTGACTCAAACTTGGGATTTCCTTTTTGAAAAATACAAAAGGATATCACGAAGTTGGATCACTTTTTCCCTTTAAACAGACAGTGGCCAAGACAGTTGACTTCAACCATCCTTTAGGTCTCAGTAAGCGCACATTAGTTTAAGTGTTACTTATTCCAAAACATGTCCCTCAACCTCTTCAGGTGGGTTAAGTCTGCTTTATTGTGTGCTCCTCTAGATCCTCCACTCCTCTCTTTCTTAACTGTTAGTAAGTTAGTCATTATGTCTTTCATCCTACTATTTTGTATGCTCCGTGAAGGTAGAGACTGGGTGTGGCTTATTAATTCCTGCATCCACAAGGTATCTATCTTATAAACTAATTGCTGAGTGAATGAACAAAAGTCTTTAGAGGAGGGTAGAAGGTGTAGATGAGGAAGATGCAAAGCTTTAAGAAATAGTTCTTTCACCTTATAATTTTGCCTCAGATTAGCCTTTCTGTCCTTCTAGCAGTTCTAGATGGAGAGATTTTTGATACAATAAGCACAAAAAAGCTTCACCCCTTTAAAGCCTAGGCAGCTGCCAGGCTAACAAGAATGAAGAAGCTATAAGGAGCTGATCTTTGGGAGTAGAGTAATGGCATAGAAGAAAACTAATCGGAAAATAAAGAGATCTATGACCTCAAGCCTGTCCTCTTAGAACCTAGATTTTTCTTATCTGTGAGAAGTTATATTGCCCACAGTGCTTATCTCATAATTTTATTTGAGAGTAAAAAGAGAGAGTGGATATAAGTGTGAGTTCTGAATTGCTATAGAAAAGTAAGGGTTTGTTATGAAGGAGGTTGCAAAGTCCCATAAGGGCGGTCTTACTTGTCCTTTATTGTATTCAAAGTTGGTGTTCTCAGAACTCTCTCTTAGGCTCTCTCCTCACTTTGGAAAATCCTTCTGGGCAATCTTATTTTCTCCCATTGCTTTGATTAGCGTCTTCATATAGATGACCACTGCATGTTTCTCCAGTTCAGGCTTATCTCTGAGCACTGTCTCCTAGACCTCTTTTCTTGGATGGCCCATAGGTACCGCAAACTAAAAGTCTTCCAAACTAAACTCTTTACTCCAAATAGGCTCTTATCTCCAGTATTGCTACACTATTGTCCACGTTAGAAACCTGGCATTACCTGTACCATATACTCTACTGTTCCATATCCCAATAAATCAATTAGTTCTTTTGATCTTCTTCCTAAGTATGTCTTTAACTTCCTCTCCACACCAAAGCTACCATTCTAGTCCAGGATACCATTTTATCTCACCTAAATTATTGCAACGTTCTCCCAGTCTCCTAAATATTAATCTTACAGCCCAACCCTTGTCTTTTCTTCTAGCCTGTCTGATGTCCCTTCACCTTAGCATTCCACATTTCAACCACACTAAACTTTTCTCATGCCTTCAATGCACTGTAGTCACTCTCATTTCTGGTATTTGCATATGTTCTTACCTTTGGAACCCTCTCCATTTCTCCTTTCTTCCTCCATCTGCTCACCTTCATTGAAATAAAACCAACTTATCAAATCTCAATTTAAAGCTCATTTTCTCTGGGATGCCTTCGCTGATTCCCTAACTAATTAGAATGGCTTTACATTGTATTCCTATAATACGTGCTTTATTGTTATTGATTGTTTTGCCTAAATCCCCTTTAAGGTGGGTAATAGTACATTTTATTCAATCACGCCTGTATCTCTAGTGCTTAACACAATGCATGACATTGACTAGGCATTTAATAAATATTTGTTGAGTGAATGAATAAAGAGATAAATTATAATACCCACAAATAATATTATAGCTAATGTATTATATTTTTACTTTATATTTTAATTTTAATTTTTGTAATACTTTCAGTTTGCCCCTAGAAAAGTAAAAAAGAACAATTCTTGAAAATTTATTTTACTTTTATTGTGTATATTTTGAATAGCTCTCAATATCTAACACTCGATTAACCTGTTAATGATAAATTCAAAAATGTACCATGTGACTATAAAAGTTAAAAACTGTTATTTTCCTTGAGAGTCAACAAATATTTTAACAAGGTATTAATTAGAGCATAAGGGATTGAGTAATGTGGAAAACGGTTGTGCAATACCAAATGTTTTAACCTTTTTTAGAGAGTCTCAATTTTCTAGTTATTAAGGAGTTATTCTAAAATATGGAATACCTGAACTGCATGATTCCTATACTACTCCTCTAGAAAAATTATTGTTAGAGCTACTTTTATTTTTTTTTTTTTTTGCTTTTCTGTTTTAATGCCGTGGATAACTGAAGATATCCATCATGGGTATGAATTTGACTGTTTTGTCCTAGAGATTATTACAGTGTTATCAATTTTCTAAGACTAACATTTAGTAGAGTTCTGTTATCACAGTCTTTACCTGGATATCTGGCTGTCTTAAGCCCAGGCTAGATGCAAACATTTTTTACTAATATTCTGGCCTTACTTTCCGTTGTTTGTCTGTAAGAAACTATGGAAAATACTATGAATGAGATAGTAAAAAAGTCATAAATAATATTATAGCTAATTTATTACATTTTTTACTTTTTCAAACAAATTTTTAATAGTTCAGTTTGTCCCTAGGAAAGTAAGAAAGAAAAATTCTTGAAAATTTGTTTTACTTTTTTACATGATTTTGAACAGCTCTCTGTAGAGTCTCAGTAGTGATAGCTCTCTCTAGAGACTGAGTATGGTTCTACTGACAGCCAAGGAAGTTATTTAAAATGGCATGAATAGTCAATTTGGAAAAACAGATTTGTTAAAACATTTGGTATTGCACAACTGGTTTCCATATTACTCAATTCCTTTTGCTCTAATTAATACCTTGCTAAAATGTTTGTTGATTTTCAGTGAAAATAACAGTTTTTAACTTTTATAGTCACATGGCATATTTTTAAATTTATCATTAACAGGTTAATCAAGTGTTAGATATTGAGCAGAATAACAGTGTTGGAATTCCTATAATAATTGATGTACTTTACACATAGCCATATCACACAGTGATCCTGCAAAGGGGACTTATCATCATTTTACTAATGAGGAACCTGAAGATCAGAGATATAAAATAACTTGTTCAGAGACACACAGCTAGTGTAGAGAAACCCCAGTTCTGAACTTAAATCGTTCTCACTCAAATGTTCTTTCTTCTACATTCCGTTACATCTCTAAGAAACATAATTACTTATTCTGGGTATATTAGTTTCCTAGAGTTGTCATAATAAATTATCACAAACTTGATGGCTTAAGACAATAGAAATTTATTTCCTCACAGTATTGGAAGCCAGAAGTCTGAGTCAGGGGATTGGCAGGGCCACACTCCCTCGGAAAACTCTAGGGGAAAATCATTCCTTGCTTTTTCACATACTGGTGGCTTCAGAAGTTCCTTGGTTTGTGGCTACATAACTCCAATCTGTGCCTCTGTCTTCACATGGCCTTATTCCCTGTGTCCATGACTTCTCCTCTTCTGTCTCTTACAAGGACAAGTCATTGGATTTAGGGGCCACCTATATGAGATCCTTAACCTAATTACATCTACATAGACCCTTTTTCCAACTAGGGTCACAGTCACAGGATTTGGGGGTTAAGATGTGGACATTTCTTTTGGAGGGTCAGCATTTAATCCACCACACTGGATAATGCAGGAATTATTTTGAGAGACATATTTTTGGAATACTTAATAGTCAAAGTGCAGAAAGCTGAAATTTTGCTAATATGTATAGATGGATGCAAATGGCTGGGTCATGCTGATTCTCCATCAGGACCATCAATAAAAGAGTGAGCGATACTCTGTCATTAATTGAACAGGAATGGTAACATCTTATAGGAATGCTGCTCATGCTTTTGGAGTGGCTTCATTTAAATCTGAGATTCATCTGCTTATTTTGTTGTAAATGGAAATATCAATAAATAGGTTTAAAGACATCCTTCTTTTCCTCCGTGTTGCTAACCTCAAATCCATATATCCAGTATAATCTATTTTGGTTTATCTTCTATGAATTTCTCCAATTACTTACTTAATCTTTGCTACCTTTCAAGGCAGGCTTTTAAAAAAAGTATGGAATAGTACATTACTTTGTGACCCTATTTGTACTTTTCCAAACTTGAAGTTTGGTCCCTAGTATTACTATTCAAGGATTTCATGAATAATTCTGTGATTATCCTCTGCCTAAATTTCATAACCCCTTTATGTAATAGATCAGGGTTCAGTACCCTGTCTTCCTTTAATTTTTGAAAAACTTTAACCCCAGCTCACACTGTGAATCTTCCAATCTCAAGGTTATACTCATCTCTCTCCATTTAGGTGTTCATGATTGTGGAGAATGAAAATGCGTCATTATGTCCATTCAAAGATGTCAAAATTTTACATAAAAATAAGGAAAGCTTTCTAGCTTATTTTCAGTACACTTGATGAGTCCCAACATTTTATTAGTCTTTTTGACTATGAGTTCATATTAGCTAATATCATTAGGAGACAATTCAAAGTGGTTGATAAATTATTTTTGAGTTATATCTGATATATCCAATAACATCATCTTAAAAATTTGATTTGTGTTATTCTCTCCCAAAAAGTGCCTTCCTTACACTTATACTTATTAAGAACAAGTAATACATATACAATGTCTTTGATTTGTGAGGCCCTATATTAAACATTTCATATGCATTGCCTTATTAAATCTCCAACATCATATGACTACTCCCAGTATTTTACAGACAAAGAAACTGAGGCTGTACCTCTACTTTCTGCTTACTCTACAACCTAATGAAATCTTCCTACATGTCCTCTCTTTTGCTTTGAATGTCGCTACTTGAATGAGATTTTATTCACTACATTCTTTTCTTGATTATTAGAAAAGTGTTGATTAGGACAGACTACGGTACTAATCCGTGAGAGATTCATTTTTTTATTTTTTACTAAATGTCAGTGATTATTCTGTGCACTGAGAATGCATTAGTGAGCAATTGGGGTAGGCCGCTTCAAAGATGACCCTCAAAGGTTTCCACATCCTGTATCCCCACCTCCTTATGTCATTTCTTCACCTTTACCATTGGCTGGACTTAGTGACTCATTTCTAATAAAGGAAAAAGTAATGGGATGTCACTCTCAAAATTAAGTTAAAAAAAAAAAGACTGTGCCTTTCATCTTGATGCCTCTCTCACTCTTTCCTGGATTGCTCTCCTTGAGGAAAGGCAAATGCATGTCATCAAGCAGCCATGTGGAGATACCTACATGGTAAGAGACTGAGGCAGCCAACAACCAAGTGAGTGAATTTGGAGGTGGATCTCCCACCCTAGCTGAGACTTTAGATGAGACCAGAACTCTGGCTGACAGTTTGATCACAACCTCATAAGAGACTTTGACCAGAGGTGCCCAGATTCCTGACCCACAGAAACCATGAGATAGTGTTTTTTTTTTTTTTAAGCTACTAAGTTTTGGGTTAAGTTGTTATGTAATAACAGATAAATAATATAGCAATACATCCAAAACCTCACCTTCATGGAATTTGTACTCTAATAAGAGACTATACATACACATACATGTACATGCATGCACACACACACACACACACACAAACACAATGTAAATGAGGAAGATACTAGTAATTATTTCTAAGAGGAAAATAAAGCAGCATAGAATGAATTGAGGGTCCTTTGAATATCAGGATCAGGCAAAGAAAGACCTCTCTGTGGAGGTAATGTTTGAGCTCCGAGTAATGAGAAGAAATCATCCATGTGAAAATCTAGAAACAGGACAGTCTGGGCAAAGGCCATAGCTAAACCAGGGCTAATAGGCATAGATAGGCTTGGCTCGTTCAAGGGACAGAATCAGCAGAGAAGTACCAAAAAAAGGGAAGAATGGTAAGAAATGAGATTGGAGAAATGGACATGAACATATAATGGAGGGACTTATTGGTCATAGTTTTGAATTTAAATTTCATTCTTAATTGCAGCGTATATACATTCTAGGATTTTAACAAGAGAATAATATAATATGCCTGCATTTCAAGAACATTCTAACTTCTGTTTAAATAATATATTGTAAGGGGCAACAGTGGAAGCAGAGAATTCAATTAGGAGACCAGATAAGAGATGATCGCAATTTGTGTTGGTGATAGCAGAGATAGTGAGAAATGGTTGGATATGAGACATACTTACGGAGTTGAGTTACCAGAGCTTATTGATGGGTCAGTTGTGGTGGGTGAGGCAAAAGGAGTCCTTGATGTTTGGCCTGATCAACTGGGTGGATGGTAGCACCTTTCACTCAGATGGGAGAGGGACAGTTAATTGGAAGAGGAAGTGGCAACATAGATGCCATGGAATCCAGAGTTTTGTTTTAGGCGTAAGTTTATCTATAGTATGCAGACATAACATGAGAGGTGTTCCTTGGTCCCTATTCTGTGTTTTACACAAGTTTCTTCCTTTGGAAAACCATCTCTAACAACCTATAATATCTTGTTTCCTTGTGAGTTTTATTTTTTTGATCTTTGTGGTGAAATTTTGTCAGAGGATATTTGAATGCTTAAATAACATGCACTGACTCCCTCTTTTCAATATAGTGAGTTAATCAGACATAATTTATTTTATATAATGCCAGAAAATCCACTGAAGAAAAAAATCAGTGTAGTATTTTGATTATAATTTATTAAAACATAAATATCAAATACAAAATAACCTTTGATATTTCCTCAATTCAGACTTTGTTATAGCTTCTAATCATGCCTTTCCTTATTCATTAGTAGCTCATTAATTCCCTTATGCCACCTCACTTTAAAAGTTCTTAAGAGTTTTGCTATAAGTCCTGTAAGTGCAGTGAGGCATTTGAGTGGATCATTGTTTCTCTTCTTCCACAAACTCTAGAGTAAGTAAGAATAAGTAGTGGAAATAGTTACGGTTTCATAGGTGCATTTGTTCTATGAGACAAAGTGATCAGAGAACTCCAGAGGAAATGCTATTAATAATAGTTTTTTGTAATTAGAGGGTGAGCAGCTATTAAACTCAATGTCTTAAATAATTTTAAAAGAGAGAAAGCTATGTGCCATCCATAATAGTTGAACATCAGTGCCTGGCATGAGGAGTTAGCAAAAATGCCGTTAGGTATCTATGTGCTACAAATATGAGTGATTCTCTAGCATACTGGAAAATTTAGAATCAACTCTCAGATACCAAAATATGAAACTGAGGGGCTTAGGCTTGATCTACTAATTCTGAGCCAATGTATTGCAACTGCTGTGCATTGTGAGATATTAGTATGAACTGGTATATTATGAAATTAAATTATATTATATAGTTCATTGTGTTCTGTCAGATTTTGATATCCTCACTTTAAATAATTCATGGGGAGGAATGATCATAATGCCACAAACTCACAGCAGGCAAAACTAATTTTACACAATATGAAAACAGATTTTATTTATTTAAAAGAAATATTTAAAAAAAACACAACAACAAGTTTTTTGACACCAGCTGCTGGGAAATAAATAGAATAGTTTATGACAAAAAAAATCGAAATCTATAAAAGCTGTTCCTAGGAGACCAAGTTGAGAATTGTAAAGATACATTTAAATGCCCTGGTCAATACTATAAGCTTTATTTTGAGGAAAAAATAACCCTTCCATCTATTTACTGCTTGTGGGGATAAAATGATACTGGGAAAAAAATTAGCTTTACAAAAACTCTCCTGATGCCTATAACATAATGCCAATGAAGTGGCAAGCTTTGGGTATCACTCCAAGGACCCCCTGTTAGTCTAAATAACATCTATAGGTAAATAGTAACTGGTGCCCTTAAATACAAACTAGAAATTATTGCTTAGCATTTTTCAAATCAGATCTTGACTAGGAGTGGAAAAGAATATTTTGGATGACCACAACAATTTTCCTTTCACTGTGGCTTTAAGAGTGGAATGAGATAATAAGGTGAAAATATAATGAGACTATTTTCTTTGGGAGAGTTTATTAGATGGACATTTTTATACAAATATCACATATTTTTAATATCAAGAGTGAAAAAATCCAGGCTTGCTGTTCAATGTGAGAACAACTCCATATCTGACTCAATCAGACACTGGCTTCAGACAAAGAATGGGACCCATGCCATGGGTGGGTCTGGGTTTAATCACAGGAGCTGAGGGTCCAGGCATTTAGGTAGTTTGAAGCCCTCTTCCCTGAGGGGAAGGGCAGTTTCAGGGAGGGAACAAGTGTGGAGGACAGGATCAGAGGAAAGGAGCTAAGAGATGGATAGAAGAGAGAAAAAAGAGAGCAAAGTCTAAAAGAATCAGATATTTTAGCACCAAAGCAATGAAAATACATTCTGTTGGTAATATAAATGTTGTTTATTGAATTTTTACTTTTAAAAAATGTTTAACTTAAAAACTCTTGCTGACAGTGGGAATGTAAATCTAAGGCTAAGAGACTGACTCACCCGTAGAAGTTTGTTATTATCTCTGATAACAGCTGAATTCCAGTCCTCTTTGTGTACTGTAAAACAGGGCAGATTTGTATATCCATGACGCCATAGGCACCATTGGAAGGGCTTGTCTGTGGTTTTGTTATAAGTTTCCTTCTTGAGAGTTGTAAGTCACAAATTAGAAATCCATTTCACATTTTGAAGGGTTACAAATTTGGAAAGACTTAAGTTTGGCACTATTATTCTTGAACTTTTCAATATATAAAATACAGTGTAGATGAAATTTAAAAGGATCAGTAGGAGTTACCAAACTGTTTGATGGGGTTGGTGTTTTTAGTAGCTTCTGTATTTTCTAGGGACAATAGAATATATAGAGATAATGGGTTTCCTTTATCCTTAGTATGTTAGTACAGTCTAATATAAACATTAGCAAGGTTACTTTGGGAATAATAGGGCATTGAGAAATTAATCTAGGACGTCTAAGTTTAAAGTCTAGCTAAATTTCACTTGCTATAATATTTGTTGACCTTGTGGAACTCATTTTAACCTTTTTGTGCCTTATTTTTTATTAATCTGTAAAATGAAGTTAGTGATACCTATCTATAGATTCTCTTGCCATTCAGTGAAATAATAGGAATGTTCTTGGGGGAAGCTTAGAGTGCTGAAAAAAGTGTTGATTTAATCCCATTAATAAATATTATATAAATTCTGTTTCTCAGGGATATTTTCATTTTAAAATATTTAAAGTATTACAATTGCATTCATGCATTTTAAGGGGGTGACTTTATACATATATCATGTAATATGTGTAAAAATGACTCCATTTGTTCTAAATATTTTGCTATAACATAATGAGAGTTACGATGCAAACATTAACCAAAATAAAGCTAATGTAGCAATCTTAGTATCAGACAACCTCAGTTCTATCGTAATAATTTTTCAGTAAACCAGTATATGTGGGCCAGACTATTTTCTTATGTATAGAAGAGATGCATTATTTTAGAATCCTCCTGAAAACATAATAAATTAAGCCAGAAATCTCAAAATTTATATTTTAATTTTTTGAGTCTTCTAAGATTTCTGCCCTCTAGAATATAAAGTGCATATGCTTTTTACTGAAATATTAGTTTCAGCATCAAGCATTTCTGCAGGATGCAAGGGCTAACAGATAGAATGAGAGTTAAACATCATTTAAGCAGAATTATTTAAAGGCCGTGTTACTGTTATGAAACTGTAGATGTTCTGAAATAAGTCTAGTCACCTTTCCACATGCTTGTACCGATTCTGTAAGTCAATCATCAAACACAGAATATTGGCCTAAAGTATTCATAGTTTATATGTTGGAACAGAAATGTTTATATCTAAGTGGGAGAGAAAAGTTTCATTTGATTCATAAATTTAGTAACTAAGATTTGAAATATCATAGCTGTCCATGCAATTAAAAACAATGAATTTAGATATTAACTTTGAGCATAGAGAATTTTGGAACTAGAAAAGACAATGTTACATAGCTTTCAGGAATACAATGACATCATTTTTATTTACAAAATACTGCATTATGCTTAGTTACAAATGTGAAAGATTTTGTCATTAGTGAATTTGGAGTGGCTGTCCCTTTATCTCCTTGTCGAGTTTACTTTGTTAGAATGGATTGCCACACTCTTTGAAGATAATTGCCTTGATATTGATACCAGTTGTCTTAGTCCATTTTATGTTGCTATAAAGGAGTACCTGAGATTGGGTAATTTATGAAGAAAAGAGGTTTATTTGGCCCATGGTTCTGCAGGCTGTATAGAGAGCATGGTGCCAGCGTCGGCTTCGAGTAATGGTTTCAGGGAGCTTCTAATCAAGGCAGAAGGCAAAGGGGGAGCAGGCATCACATGGGGAAAGAGAGAGCAAGAGAGAGAGGATAGGGTTCCCACAGTCTTTTAAACAACCAGCTGTCGTAGAATGAGAACTCAGTCATCACCACTGGGAGAGCTCCAAGCCATTCATGAGGCATCCTCCCCCATGACACAAACACCTCCCACTCAGCCCTGCCTCCAATATTGGAGATTAAATTTCAGCATGAGATTGTAGGGTACCAACATCTAAACTCTATCACCAGTCACTGTGACTTCACTTAGATCTGGCGTTGGGAGGTAAGGCACATGAGGAACATGGGCAAAGTAAGCCATAAAATTAGCTGAATATTATATATATCAAAAAATGAGGCGATTTTGGTGAGAAGAAATAGTCTAGGCTGAATGCACTTTTGTTGAACAAAACACTTAGTGATTGTTTTATCAACCTGGCATTTCCTTCAAACCTGGAGTTTGAGTTTATCCAAAGAGCTTCACTGAGATTTCACAGGATGACATGGACTGACCAGGTGTGGCAAACAGACGACAGAATTCTACTGACCTGGCAGAGTAGGACTTCAGGTCATCACTTCAAAAGTAACATCAAATTCCTCTCATGCAATTTTATCACCTTTTGTTTTCCAGGAGACCTGTCTATAGACTTTCAGAGGCTTATTCTCTTTCATGGAAATGATGCAAATAAGCTGTTTAAAATCTCAACAGATTAAATATAAATGTTCAAATAAAAAGTTAGTATTTTAATGGTAGTCTTCAAACATAATTAGCAATGAAATTTCCACAGGGCCTGGGGGAATAGGATCATAGAATCCTAGACTGCTAGAATAAAATCATATCATTTAAGAGGTAGATATATAGTCCCATTCCTCTGTTTAATATATGAGATAAGTTAAATGACCAGCCCAAGATCTTTCAGTTGGTGTGTATGGAATACCTGGGATTAGAAGCTAGTCTCTGGTCTCCAGTAAGTGTCTTTTCTAGCACAGCTTAACTTTTGTATATCTGGATAATGAAGTCACTCTCATACAGTGATATAGGTCATATTTTTTCTAGACAGTTAAATGTTCATCCACTCCTATAACATCAATAATAATGACAAATGTCATATAGCACTTACAACGTGCTAGGCAGGACCCTAGTTGCTTTACTTATATCCTCTCTTTCAAATCTTCATAAGAGCCTTATGAACAAGGTACGATTGTTATCCTCATTTTATAGTTGAAGGAGGAAACTGAAGCACAGAGAGGTTAAGCAAATCTACCAAGGGAACAGAACCATTAATTGGTAAAACCTGGATTTGAACCCAAGCAGTCTGGGCTCCAGAGCTTGTGCCCTTATCCACTATGCTATGTACTTCGTCAATAATTTTTAATTATTTTATATAAGTGCATAGAAATGGCATGGATAAGTTATTTGCACTCCAAAAGAACCAGTTGCAGGAAAAGAATACAATACATGTGAATAGCAGACAAGCTCATTATATAAAAGGTTGAAAGAACTGTAGATTAGAAAAAAAGAAACCGTGAGAGAAATATGGTAGCTATGGGGAAATAGAATTGCAATTGTTGTCAATGTCTATAAAGCAAAGTTAGGTCCAATGATGGGAATTACAAGGAGATAGGTCCTGGCTTGCTATAGCAGTGCAGTAATCAGAATGAGTAGCCTCGTTAGTGAGTTCCCTATCTTTTTGTATTCAGGCTGCATGACTGATTCCTATTGCTATAGACAGGATTGCTGCACTGGGGTAGTATATTTGGAGCACAGCTATGCTCAGATAGGTCAGAGGTAAGGGACATGATTAAATTTCATCTGAAACCATATTGTAAGACATGTAAGGGCATGAACTCCCAACAGATCTGGCTTTGAATCCTGGCACCATCGTTTATTAGCTGCATGAATTTAGTCAAGTTATTTAACCCTAACTTCTCTGAGTCCCAGTATCCTCACCTATAATTGGGATAATTGTACTAATTTCCTACAGTTGTGATGAGGAGGAGTAAATGAGATCATTATGTAAAATGCTTAGCACTATACCAGGCACATAGTAAGTGCTCAGAGTACATTAAATTTTTCAGGAGTGAGAGACTCCTTAATTTTTCAGAAATGAACTACAGTGCTAATTACTCTCTTACATGGAAAAGGAAGTTTGGCCTAGCAGGTAATAATAAATGGTAGGACTTTATGCCCATCAATTTCTCATTGCCTTTGGATAAGAAACCAAGATTTCTGGATTGTGAAAAGTGCTTGTAAAGGAAGCTTTGTAAATCAACTTATTTAAAATGCAGTAGAGCAGCTTATGATTTAAAAACATCCTGTGGTGAATCCTTTTATGATGTGAATAATCACCCCCTAATTTATCTGTTTGATAAGTTCAGAATTTGGCTTATTGTGTCTTCTTAAAGCAAAGAGTACACCTGCACTCTTATTCCTACACGGTAGGCAATATTTTCATGCTGGGATGACTTTCAGAGAAATACAGGGTGCCTCTTGGATTCAGGAAGGCATAGGCTGGGTAACTGATGATACATACAAGGTCCCTGAAGTCGGTGAGAACATTAGTTGCACTTTGTGATGTGTACGTTTTTAATGAGCATGAAAACTCAAACAGATCAGTTGACTTAGACTACAAGAAGGATCATTGCGCACAGGAATGTTGCCTAAATTAAAGAGTTAGGTACTGAAGAGCAATTTTCCTTCTATCTCCTTTTCTTCCTCTGAAATTTCAAGTGAAGTCAACATGAAATTATGACATGATACACAGATCCTACATGAAAAACCAAATAGCATTGGAAAGTTGTGCAGTAGAAAGAACACTGGATTAGGAACTCAGAATAAGTGCCATGTACTGACTGAATGGCACTGGATAGGATGAGACACATTCTTTCTGTGTCTTAGTGTTCTAATTATAAAATAATCAGATTATACTTGCATCTAGCATGTAACTTCTAGCTAATAATTTTTAATTAGCTGATTCATAAAACCAGGTGAAACTATTTTCTTTCTTTCTCCCCACTGGAAATATTAGAACAAGAAATCAGAGGTAGAGAAATGTAAATCAAAACCACAATGGGATATCACCTAACCCCAGTGAGTTTGGCCTCTGTCAAAAAATCACAAAACAACAAATGCTGGCGAGGATGCAGAGAGACAGGAACACTCTTACATTGCTGGTGGGACTGCAAATTTGTGCAACCTCTGTGGAAAAGAATTTGGAGATACCTCAAAGAGCTAAAAATAGAAATACCATTCGATTCAGTAATAGCACTATTAGACATCTACCCAAAAGAGCACAAGAGCACAAAACATTCTATGATAAAGACATCTGCATCCGAATGTTTATGGCAGCAGAATTCACTATTGCAAGGATGTGGAAACAACCCAAGTGCCCGTCAATCCATGAGTGGATTATTAAAATTTGGTATATGTATACAATGGAATATTACTCAATCATAAGAAACGACAGTGATCTAGAACCTCTTATACTTTCCTGGATTA
>CAUYSK010010304.1:0-14931 GCA_963575035.1 Avahi laniger | reverse complement strand
AGCTTTTGGGGACAATGCAGTGAGTGCAGCATAAATAAAGGTGTGGGACAAGTGCTTCAAATATGGTCGAAAATCTGTTGAAGGTGGACACGTTTGAAGCTCTGACTTGGGTGGGGCAAAGGCAATATATGTAACCTAAATATTTGTACCCCTGTAATATGCTGAAATAAAAAAAAAGTAGAAAAGAAAGTGATCCACATTCTGGAGGGCCTGCAACAAGCAAAACATCTAAGAATGTTAAAAATGTATGGATTTAGGTTAAAAGACACTGGGAGAACTGTGTGAGGTCCCAAGATGCCTACTTTGAAGGGGATTGAGGCATCATTGCCCTATGTACAATGTTTTTTGTATCTTGTATCTTCTTCAATAAATGTCTCTATTTTTCATATTAGATGACTGGATACTTTCTGGAAAGACCCTCATATATCACATTTTTCTATCTACTCATTAGTTCAGGAGCACTTAGGTTTATTCCATATCTTTGCAATTGTGAATTGTGCCACAGTAAACATTCAAATGTAAATGTCTTTTTGATAAAATTATTTCTTTTCCTTTGAGTAGATACCCAATAGTGGGATTTCTGGATCAAATGGTAGGTCTATTTTTAGTTCTTTGAAGAATCTCCATACTGATTTCCATAGAGTTTATACTAATTTACATTCCCACCAACAGTGTATAAGCGTTCCATTTCACCATATATATGCCAACATCTATTGTTTTTTGACTTATTAATAATGGCCATCCTGACATGGGTAAGGTGGTATCTCATTATGGCTTTAATTTGCATTTTCCTGATAATTAGTAATGTTGAGCATTTTTTCATGTTTATTGGCCATTTGTATGTCTTCTTTTGGAAAAAATATGTTTATGTCTTTTGTCCACTTTTTGATAGGGTTATGTGTTTTTTCTTGCTGATTTGTTTGAGTTCTTTGTAGATTCTAGATATTAGTCCTTTGTGGGATGCCTAGTTTGCAAATATTTTCACCTATTTTCTAGGCTGTCTACTCTTTTGATTATTTTCTTTTCTGTGCAGAAATTTTTACTTTAATTAAGTTTCATTTATTTATTTTCATTACTCCTGTATTTGTTTGCAGAGTCTTAGTCATAAATTCTAACTCAAGATATATTAATATTCTTAACTATTTTGCAGGATGAGGACAACTGTATGTGTTTGGTGTTTGAATCTGAGTCCATTCATACTGCTGTTAACAAAATACCCTTAACCGTGTAGCTTATAAACAAAAGAAATTTATTTCTCACTCTTCTAGAAACTGAAAAGTCCAAGATCAAGGCACTGGAAGATTTGGCATCTTCTAGGGTCCTGTTTCCTTAAAGATGATGACTTCTAGCTGTGTCTTCACATAAAGGAAGGAGCAAGGAGTCTCTCTTGGGCCTCTTTTATAAGGTCCACTAATCCCATTCATGAGGGCTCTACTCCCACGCACTGATCACGACCCAAAGGCCCCACTTCCTAACACCATAAGGGATTAGGACTTCAGCATATGAATTTTTGGGAAACAAAAACATTCAAACCAAAGCAGAGTCTTTAGCCAAATTTCAATAAAAGTCTTTGATTAGTAATCTTATCACTCAATGTCAGTCTTATAAGCAAGAAACTTAGAAAAACTGAATATTATTGAACTGCAAATTGGTCTAATTTTTCCACATTTTGAGTGTGGTAAGGTACTAATAAACAACATTGTCATCAAGATTCTTTTGGGGACACACAGGAGACTTTCCATAGGTATTTATTTATCTGTGAAGAGGAGTATTTCTTAAATCATTTATACCTTTAAGGAACTTTTGCTGTATATCTACTATTAGACTGGCAAGTTTTAGGCACAGAAGATAGTGATAAATTATTCTCTATATTCATAGATGTCAAATATTTTCACTCAAGGCAGGCTTTAAATAAAGAGTAGCATACAGAATATTAACATAATTATTACATTGGTATGGAGGAGAAATAAAAGATGTTATGAGAACATGTAAAGGAGGCACTAGGTTAATTTTACGTTAAAACTTGAAAGCTGATTGGATATAAGCTAGAAAAATGGTGTTTAGGGCTGGGGATGGTAGGTGAGAGAAGGGAAGAATATTTCAGCCAAAGGAAACATATATAAAGTCCCCAAGGTAAGATGGGAAACAGTGATTTCGAAAAGCCGATAGGTCAGCGTGATTTGGATTAATGAACAAAGAAAAGTTTATGACAAAATAATGCAAGAGTTGTAGTCAAGGGCAATGCCATTTCACTAATTATACCCTTGGACATGGGCAGAAAAAAAGTTTTGAATAAAATTCAACTACTTGCTCAATGCGATGGTTAGACTAAATTATTCCATGACCTGGCAGGGCACAAAGTTGACAGTTACCACAAAAGGATTCTAAATGCATACCAAGTTTTTCAGGGGACATCTAGGTCTAAGTCAGACAGGACTCATAAGAAACAAAGTCTTTGCCACAGTCAACAAGGAAGTGAATACACTAGACATCTCACTCTTGCTCCATTGCAAATAACCTTGAACTTTGGTAGTGGTCCAAGACTTTGGGTATTCCTACGGATTAGTGTCAATCTTAAATTACCTGGAGGTCATAAAAAAATCTATATTTGCTTTAAGTGCCTGGTATATGTTTCAAATATTAGCTAATTCTTCCAACTCTCTGTTTGACACCCTGGCTATTGCCTCACTTATTAGGTTATGAATTCTTTTCCCCCACATCCTAATTTAAGAATGAAAAAAAAAAAGGGCTGGAATCTCATAGTGGTGGTTAATTTGAAGAGTTCTGTTCAATAACCCTAAATTACCTGTGGTACATTGACCATGTACCAGAATTTCACCCTGTCATATAGATGCTTTCTCTTGGACATCTAACTCCCAAGATACTTATCATGGATCACAAAGGTGAAATGTGTATTATTAGAAAGGAGAATGGCAGTGAGATATTTGTCAGCTTTTTAAAGCTGTGAGAAATAGTGGTTGCTATTTCCCCCACTTGACTCTTTGTGTCACATGGGGAGGATGAGATGACAAAACTGAAAGAGATGTTATCTTGCAGCTTTTATTGTCACTTCATTCCTCAGCTCCCTTGGGTCTTCCTCTTGTAACACACAAGAACAATAGTTTCCAAGTCATTTAATATTTTAAAGGAAATTAATATTTTAGTTAACGATGGATCAAACTACTAAATTGAATCTTGGCTTGTAGACTGATGGATTGATTTCAGTTCGGATGAACAGTAACCAGAGTTCCTGCTCTCATGAAACACACACACATACACACACACACACACACACTCAGGCAAAAACTGCTATGTAAGTTGAGTCCCTGGTTATGATCTCAGTAAAGAGTGTAATTAGCATTTCAATGGCACTTTTTAACAATAATTCTCCTTTTTAGAGGGATCATTTATAAGTGTTCCTTTCTGTAATAATATTTTTATTTAGAGGAGGAATACATTTCTTTCTATGATTAGCTTTTAGTGCCAATCAGGGACATATGTGAGATGGTGTTAACTCAGTACTTAAGACCAGTACTATTTATAGAGATATTTTTTTAATATATTTTATATCTTAATTACTACTTCTCTTCCTCCAACTTCAGGTGATAAGAACGTCAGTAAATCTAGAGTTAACAATAACAATAGCAACAACATCAATAATAATAACTAGTGTTTTCCAGAAAATTGAATTAACTTCCTTGTCAGGTTCTCATATATTTCTCTAATAACTGCAATGAAATTGTTTTCAAAGAAAGAGTGAGTTCCAATGGCTTCATTTGATCACTAATTTGCCCATTTATGGTTGTATTTTACTATGTTTACATATTGCCCTTTTTTGTCATTTTCTTCTTCCTTTATTCTACAACCTTGTTCATTGTTTCCATTGATCACTAGTTTCAGCCTGTTTAGTTATTGGTGATTTTTTTTTAAATTTAAAGATGCTCCTAATATTTAATTATAGTAATTATAACAGTGACTCTAGGAAATTTTTCTCAGTTTTGATCGTTCTTCTTTATGATCCACTTTATCTCCAACTACTTTCTGTATAGGGTGATCATATGTGTCTATTTGCCTGGAATAAGTCTTGATTATGCGTGTCTCACTCAAAAGCATCCTAGTTTGGAAAAGTAGGAAGCTCAACAAAAATCCAGAAGGTCTAGGCTTTCAAACTTGGCGGTGAGGGCTACAGCCTATATTAACAACTAAGACAATGTAGCAAAGACCCCACTGCCACCCAAACTGGGTAAATCTATTGTTCCTATTTGCTGAAGCTGGAAACCAGATGCTCTTGCTAGAACCTGCTCTAGCCACTAAAGATGGGATGTCCTGCTAAACACTCTTTCCAGGACGTTTTTTCTGCCACACCCGTTTCATCATGCTTTCAATCCAAGTGTCACGTGATTGCTTCTGATTGATAGAGACAAGAGATGAAGAAGGCTGGGCAAGGGAGTTTTAACTTCTATTCCTGGGAGAGTCAAGAAGATATAATATAGACTATTTCGCAAACATGAAATGCGTTTAGAGCTGGGGGTTCAACAATCACAATTTCTCATTAGAATCGCTTGAAATTCATATTTGTCTTTTCGTGTAGGAAAGAAGCCAAAAACTGGGGAAGAGTACAAAGAGTGCTTCAAAATAACTTTACAGATAATCTGTAAAGAAATGTATGAAAACAACAGAAATAAACAAACAAAAATGATGAAAAACTCAGTAAATCTATAAAATGAACAAAATGGTGAATTTGAATAATCATAAACCTCTGCCTCTTAACAAAGAATCCAGGTTTAAAGATGTAGATTTGTTATTCCTCTATGTGCACTTAGGTATTGATCAGTGAAACCAATCTGATGGTGAGTACATGTGGTGCTTTTTTTTCCATTCTTGGGATACTTAACTTAGTAGAATGGGTTCCAACTCTATCCGGGAAAATACAAGAGTTGCTACATCAGCATTGTTTCTTGTAGCTGAATAGTACTCCATGGCATACATATATGACATTTTATTAATCCATGTATTGATAGACACTTGAGTTGTTTCCACATCTTTGCAATTGTGAATTGTGCCACTATAAACATTTGAGTGCAGATGTCTTTTTTATAGGGTGGTCTTTTGTTCTTTTGGGAAGATGCTCAGTGACAGCATTGCTGGATCAAACGATAAATCTACTTGTATCTCTTTAAGGTATCTCCATATTGCTTTCCACTAGTTTGCAGTCCCACCAACACTGTATGAGTGCTTCTATCTTTCTGCATCCATGCCAACATTTATTGTTTTGGAACTTTTTGATAAAGGTCATTCTCACTGGAGTTAAGTGATGTCTCATTGTGGTTTTAATTTGCATTTCCCTGATGATTAGAGATGTTGAGCATTTTTTCATATGTTTGTTGGCCGTTATTCTGTCTTCTTTTGAAAAGTTTCTATTCATGTCCTTTGCCCACTTTTTGATAGGGTTGTTTGATTTTTTCTTGCTGATTCTCCTGAGTTCTAAATAGATTCCAGTTATCAGCCCTTTATCAGATGTGTAGCATGCGAATATTTTCTCCCATTCTGTAGGTTGTCTGTCAGGCAGATGGGAGAGGGGAGGGGGGATGGGTATATACATACATAATGAGTGCAATGCACACCATCTGGGGGATGGACAGGCTTGAAGCTCTGATTCAGGGGAGGAGTGGGGAGGGCAAGGGCAATATAAGTAACCTAAACATTTGTATCCCCATAATATGCTGAAATAAAAAAAAGAGGAAAAAAAAAACAGCAAAAAGACATAAATAGACATTTCTCTTAAAAGGAAATACAAATGATAAACAGATATGGGAAAAATGTGCTCCACATCACTAATCATCAGGGAAATGCAAATCAAAGCCACAGACTATGTCACACACAATAGAATGGCTTTTATCAAAAGAACAAAAAATAAGAAATGTTGGTGAGGATGTGGAGAAATTAGAATCCTTGTACACTGTTCCCAGAAAGGTAAATTTATGCAGCCATTATGGAAAACAGTATAGATGTTCTTCAATAAATTAAAAATAGAACTACCACATGATCCAGCAATCTCACTTCTAGGTATATATATCCAAAAGAATTGAAATCAGTATCTCAAAGAGATATCTACACTTTCATGTTCATTGTAGCGTGATTAACAACAGTGAAGACAGGGAAACATCCACTGAGAAATGTACAAATTAGGAAAATACTGGTGTGTGTGTGTGTATACATACATATATATATGATGAAATATATTTTGCCTTTTACTACAGCATGGATACACATGGAGGATATTATGTTAAGTGAAATAAGCCAGACACAAAAACACAAGTACTAGACATTCTTGAAACCACCTATATTAAAATAATATAAGGTTATAAGGCAGAAATAGTGATAAAAGTCTGTTTCTATAAAAGCACAGACAACAGTTAACCTGCTATTATTCCCTAACTTCCCTACTGCTGTAACTACTTACTGCTTTACTGGCTGGTATCCTCCTTGACAGGGGCAAGGTTAGTGACTGCCCCAAGCATTTCTATAGGTAGTAGCTTTGTTATTGTAAAATCTAAAACTGGTCTTTGAGATATCTTCCAGACTCTGCATTCAGGGAGACCCAGTGATGTCAACCAGACTTGTGGACATGCATAAGAACCGATTCATAAGCCTCGAGAGCCACACTCAAGAAATGTCCTATCCTGAAGTCAATTTCTGCTTCTCAACCTGTGAGTTGATCCCCAGTCAGTCAGCAGACCCAAATCCCTAGCCCTGTGTTCACCAAACCGTCATTAAGAATCTTAGCCCCAAAATTCTAGGGAGACGGATTTGAGAAAATACTATCATCTCCTCACCAGGTATATTGTGAAATTAAACTGTTTTTTTTTCCAAGCAAAACAAAAAATAATGAAGATGTAGACTTGAATTTTATATTACAAAAACTTATTCTATTTTTATAAAAATTCAGAGGAAACCACAAGCACTTTAACAGAGTTTCTTCAAGTAATTGATTGTGTAGTGTACATAAAAAGATTTCTGAAATTGCCCTTGCAAATTGTTTGGTCCATGGAAAGAAGGTGCCCTTTGGGAATAATATTCTGATGATGCTAAAACAGACTCTCCCCTTCATTATAGTTGACAAGTTTCACTGGCTTTTCCAAACGTTTCTCCAAGTTGGGTGGCTGGTGACATTTTTTTCTTTTGGAACTTTTGTTGTGAAACATGAAGATAATAAATCAAACATTAATCATATTAGAGAGTGGCCATTAAGGCAGACACTACTAGATGCCTACCAAATATCCATTTAATCTTCTTTTCATTAACAGAAACTAATTATTGTTTGGGATAGCTATGTACACAGCTTGGAAAAAATTCATTTTCCTATCTCCAATTAAACTGGTCATGTGACATAGTTTTGATTTACGGAAATTAAATGGAAGAGGGCAGACCTTCCAGGTAGCAAGCAGAGAAGATTTGGCTTCTTGTTTCAAAGTTAAATAATTTTCCCACTACAAGATTAGGAAATTAGAAAGAAGCTGATGAGTAAGTGAAGAAGTATTAAATAAATACACAGACATAAATTCTATAAAGTCAAGTAAAATCCTACACTATCCATATAGAAGGAACTAATGTTAAATGAGTAACATTTAGGAATTATAAATGTTTGTCTATGTTATTTTGATTAATTAAATCTTATTTAAAGGATGAAAAATTACCTATCAGGTACAATATACACTATTCGGGTGATGGGTCCACTAAAAGACCTGACTTCCCCACACTACAATTCATCCATGAAACAAAACACCATTTGTACCTCCGAAATCTATTGAAATAAACTTTTTTAAAAAGCTCAAGCTATAAGCTAATATACTTTTCTCAGTTAAGAACATGAATCACATTTCAAACATTTGTCCAAAGAACGGATATTGAAAAATGAAGCTATCACTGAACTGTATGTTTCTGCATCACCTTTACAACAAATATTGGCAACAACCATTCGAGGCTGCAAACAGTAATGGTTTGGGGAATTTGCCAGCAGTTCTCAGTATCAATTGTAGCTTTAATCTGGCTTAAACCATGAATTATTTTTCAGGTTTCAGCAACCTCTAAATTATTGCTCCATTAAGGTTGTAAAGTTAATCCCACAGACATACTTTTACATCCAATAAATGTGCTGCCCTGTGCATCATTTAGGACATTACCAGGAACATTTTTTATTGATACAATAGCAGAGAAAATATATCATCAATATAAAGCAATATCTCCGTAAAGTCTTTGGAAAATGTTTAAAAACAAAGGGAGTATATTGTCTATTGCTGGAATGTACTGCCTCACAGTGCTGTATAAATTGTTTTTCTCCAAACACAGTCAATATTTCTATAGAGGAAAAATTGTTCTTTTCTTAACTAAATTTGTATAACTCTAGTGCCATGGCATATACTTTGCTTCTGTCTTATTTTTACATGATGCTGTTGAGCTGCATTAGAGTTTTATTTGCTTTTATAAAAAATATGTTTTGATGGTGACAACTTCATCAAAATCTAGATGAACTATGAAATCTCAATATCTGAATACTTTTTCTCTATATTAATGCTCCATTTATGCTTATAAATATCCTGTTAAATTGACATACAGTTCTTAAACAGTGTGTTTTTATTGCTTCTTAAGAATTGAGAAACGTAAAATAGTGACTGCTGACAACTTGTACATTATGACTAATGTACAAAAGAACTACATTTAGTAATTTTAGGATCTGAATGTAGAAGCAAGGCTTTGAAGAATGTATAAAAGCATGATGGAGTTCATTTTCTATTATTATATTTTTGGAAACAAATTCTCTACATATTTATTAGGTTAAGCTTGTTAACTTAGTCCTTCAAATTTTTCCTGCTTTAATTGATATAACAGTGTCTGAGAGAGATGTGTCAAAAATCTACTGTGAAGAGAAATGTGTCAATTTCTCCTTGTAGTTCTGTTAATATCTGTTTTATACATTTTGCTGTTTTATTATTAGGTTCATATAATTTTAAAATTGTACATTTTCCAAACAAATTGAACCTTTGTATCTGTATTAACATTCTCTTCTTTAATTCTAACTTACTGGTTAATACTAATGTAGTTTTACCAGCTTCTTTGTAGTTTCTGCCTGAAGTACTATTTTAAATTACTTTATTTAAAAGTACCTGTGAATATAATTTTTCAGGTTTTTTTTATTGTTAGTGATAGCTAGTTTTATCAAAGCTTATTCAAGAAGAAAAACAAAATCTGAATCTATCTAATATCTATATCTAAAGCCACGTGTATGAGGGCTGTCCAGAAAGTAGCCATTTGTAAACATGTAATTTTCATATGACGTGGCTGGATACTTTCTGGACAGCCCTTGTAGATTTGAAATTGCTAATAAAATTTTCTTACAAAAAAAACCTCTAGGCCATCATGGTTATACAGGTAGATTCTATCAAAAAGGTTAAGGGACAAATAATACAAATTTTACAAAAAGTTTTTCAGAAAATTTAGGATAAAGGAACTTTTTCCAATTTATCTTATAAGGCCCACATAATGATACCAAAACCTGATGACATTACAAACCAGTACTCCTCAACGACACAGATGCAAAAATGCTCCATAAAATACATAAGAATCAGTATGTTAACAAGCAAGTGAGATTTCATCTCCAAAATGCAAAGTTCATTCAATATTTATAAATCAAATAATGTAATTTACCATCTCACTATAATTTCATCTCAATAGATACAGACAAATTATTTGACAAAATTCAACACCCTTTCATGATAAAATATTTCAGCTAAATAAAATTGGTGGGATCTTTCTGAATATGTTAAAGGGCTTCTGTTATGGACTGAGTTGTAGCTCCTGAAAATTCACATGTTGAAACTCTAACCACTAATGTGACTGTATTTTGGAGACAAAGCTTCTAAAGAGATAATAAAAGTTGTCCGGGCGTGGTGGCTCACGCCTGTAATCCTAGCACTCTGGGAGGCCGAGGCGGGCGAATTGTTTGAGCTCAGGAGTTCGAGACCAGCCTGAGCAAGAGCGAGACCTCGTCTCTACCAAAAATAGAAAGAAATTAATTGGACAGCTAAAAACATATAGAAAAAATTAGCCGGGCATGGTGGTGCATTCCTGTAATCCCAGCTACTCAGGAGCCTGAGGCAGTAGGATTGCTTGAGCCCAGGAGTCTGAGGTTGCTGTGAGCTAGGCTGATGCCACGGCATTCACTCTAGCCAGGGCAACAAAGTGAGACTCTGTCTCAAAAAAAAAAAAAAAGACAATAAAAATTAAACTAGATTTTAAGTGTTGGACCTGAATCCAATAGGATTGGTGTCCTTCTAAGAAAAGCAGACACCAGAGATCTCTCTCTGTGCACACACAGGGGAAAAGTCGTGTGAAAATGCAGAAAGTGGCTATCCACAAGCCAGAAAGAGAGACCTCATCAGAAACCCATCCTGACAGCCCCTTCACCTTGGGCTTCAAAATGCTAGAATTGTGAGAAAATAAATGTCTGTTGTTTAAGACACACAGTCTATGTTATTTTGTTAAGGCAGCCCAAGTCAATTAATATAACATCTACGAAAGTCTACAAATAAACTTATGCTAAATGGTGGTGGTTTGGATATAGTCCCTCTAAAATCAGAAAAAGTGGCAAAATATTCATTATTACCACTTTTGTTTAACATCAGATTGAAGGACCCAGTCAGTACAATACAAAAGGAAAGAATAAAGAATTAAAGGGTATGTTTATTTTTAAATAATCCACTCTAATACTAGAACTAAATTGCCAGAACTAATAAGTGAATTTAGCAAGATCTCAGGGTACAAAGTCAATATACAAAATTAAACTGTATTTTTATGATGGCAACAAACAATTGGAAAAATAAAATTAAATAAACAGTACAATTTGCAATAGCATCAAAAACTTCCACACTGCAAAAATTAAAGAAAGCGTATATAAGTGGACAGATACACTGCATGGAGCAGAAGACACAATATTGTCAAGACATCAGTTCTTCTCACATTGATCTATAGAGTAAAAAAAACAATCAAAATCCCAGAATTTTTTTTAAATGAACACATTCATTCTAAAATATATAAGAAGATGCAAAGACTTACAATAGCCTAAACATTTCTAATAAAAAAATAAAATTTGAGGATTTCTACTACTTGATTTTGGGACTTATAATAAAAGCAAATTAATCAAGATGAGGTGTTATTTGTATAAAGACAAACAGATCATTAAATAGAGTCCTCAGATATAGACTCACATATATCCAACTCAATTGATTTTTGAAAATCTCTGAGGTTAAAGATGAAAGAATAATTTTTTCAACAAATGATGCTTGATAAATTGGATAAACACATGAAATGAGATTAATTTCAAGCCGTAGTTCACACCAAACATAATAGTTAATATCAACAGGATCACAGACTTACATATACAAGTAAAACTATAACATTTATGGATTAAATATAAGAGAAAATCCTTGCAATCTTGGGATAAACTAAGATTTCTTAGTATTAAAAAAAAATGAAAGCCCTAACCTAGTCATAACAATAAAAATGTATAGATGGACTTCCTGTTTGTAGAAGCCTGGATTCTTTCAGCTATTTTCCTGCATTGCACATGGCTGAAATATTTACCTTACATGGGAAACTCCACCCAATTCTGGACCCAGATCCAGTAATTCAGCACCTTCACTCCCAGCTTATTTCTCTGTATTTCTATTCCTCTCCAGAGCCCTAGAAATGCTCTCTTATTTTTGAGCAGTGCTAATTATTTTTATTTTTATTTTTAGATATCTTAGTGTTTGAAGTAGAGGAGGAATAATAAAGTATGAGATCATAAAACCATCTTGACTGGAAGTCTCAGCAGTATTTTTAGACAAATTACATGACAAAATCCTAAATGAAACAAAGAAAACACATTCTTTTCTTTGGATAAAAGCACAAAAGTTATTTGTGTCATAATGGTGAGGGTCTTGGGGGAGCCACAGAAACAGTGACTTGAGGGCTGTAGTCCCTGGGCTGCTTGGAAATTGCTAGATCGAGGAACATAAGGAGGAGAGAAACAGATTTGTCAACTTCATAACTTACCCCTGGGCTGTCTTTGGCCTTTTGGTCATGTAAGTCACTTTGCATGTCTCAGCAGGTTGGATCATATTCCCATCAGCTGTCACAACTTTGAATATAGAATGACAACACAAATTTTAAATAAAAACAAGCAATAACAACCTACCAAAATTACTTAATTCTAAAGCAGCACTTTGTACAAAACCTTTTTCATTACTTAAAAATTAATCCTCTTCATTTTAAAATGTTTGACTTTGGCCCAAAGGTAGAATTTCTTTTCTGCCATTGAAATGCAATCACTTGAATGATTTAAAATATATATTTATATAAAGAATACAGTCTCCTATACTTCAACAAGTCAGCATGCTGTTTCTGCACTCTGTCAGCCCAAAACCAGTGGAAAGAAAAAAATATCTCTAAGCTTTCCATGATCATAGGTTTTGGAGAAGAATGCTTCTAAACAACCACATTTCCAAAGTAGGCTAAAAATATTTCTACTTACTTACAATGAAATTTACATATCTTGGTGGAGAAAAATGTTACCAAATCACAAACTCATGCCTTTGTGTTTTTAAAAAAGCAGGTAATGAACCGCATTTATACTTGACGGGACTGGGAATAAATTACACTCATTTGCTCCTCTTATCATTTTTATTCAAGCTAAAAATAATGATTAAAATGAGTGACTAAGGCAAACTTGAAGGGGAAGGATTAGAAGGGAATAGTTTTGCTGCTGTTGGTGGTGGTGTTCTAGAGTGTTCGTATATGTGTCCCAGTGGTGAAATCTTTGGTGTTTTGGGGGTGCTTCAATACTATTTCCAGAATACCTTTGTATAAATCTGGATATGAGTATTGGAAGCCCTGAAGATAAGAGGCTTAAAAATTTATGTTTAAACATCAAAGAAAACTTGATTTTAATATCCTTATCTGTGTGTATTTTTTATGAGTCATGTTATAGTGCTAACTATCCTCTTACTTTGTTTTAACTTTTATATGGCAGGGTATATTAGTTTCCTATTACTGTGGTAACAAATTACTACCCACATAATGGCTGAAAAACCACAAATTTATCGCCTTACATTTCTGGACATTAGAAGTCTAGACTGATTCAGCAGGGCTGCATTCCTTCTGGGAGCTCTAGGAGAAAATCAATTTCTTTGCCTTTTCCAGCTTCTAGGAACTACCCACATTCCTTGGCTCTTGGTCCCACAACACTGTAACCTCTGCCTCTGTTACCACACCTCCTTCTTTGCTTCTGACTCTCAAGCCTCCCTCTTGCAGGGAATCTTGTGATCGTATTGAACCCTCCCAGATAATCCCAGGTAATCCCCTCTGTCTCAAAATTCCTAACTTAATCACTTCTGCAGCATCCCTTTTGCTGTGTAATGTAACATCTTCATACACTAGACATTAGACCATGGATGTCAATATTTGTAACTTCATTTTTTTAAAAATAGGAACATTTTTATTTTATATTTTAAGAAAACCAATGTAGTATAGATATATGTCAATAAAAATGAAGGAAATTCCAAAATATCTTCCATTTCTACCACCAACAAATAACCACCATTAATGTATTTGGGTGGATACATGCTCCTCATTATCTAATTTATAAAAATTAAAAGAAGCACTTCGTACTTTATTGTTAACTGTCTTCTTGACTTAATGTTGGGAATATCTATCTCTTATCTTAATAAGTATTTGCCTGTAGGATTATTTTTACCAACCATATAATATTGCTCTGTATGTCTCCATACTTATTAATCCAGGAGCTTAATGCTAAACTTTTGAATTTGGCACATATTTATATCACTGGCACATATTTATATCACAGAATTAGTGGGACAAAGGTATGACATATTATTAAAAAGTTTATCTTTAGATATGCATAGCCAAATAATTATCCATTAACAGTATTTAAAGTATACGCATTTCCCAAACCTTCCTGCAGATTGGTAATACACCACCTCACTGTGATTTTAAGCTGGTCAAGACGTGACAACAATTTCCTGCCCTGTTGCTCAGGAGGGAGTGCAGTGGCAAGATCACAGTTTACTGCAACCTTGAACTCCTGGGCTCAAGCCATCCTATCTCAGCCTCCCAAGTAGCTGAAACTAGAGGCATGAGCCACTGCACCTAGCCAACACCAACTTTTAACAAGTGAAAATTATCAGAAAACCTGTAACAGAGAGTTGGATTTAAATTTTCTAATTCCCTCTAACGGAAGACAGAATATAAAAAAATCCCATCTATTCATTCTTTTATTGTGTCTTCATTCATTCCCTTTTTTTTTTTTTTTTAATTTCAGGCATTTCAGAATCCACAGTACTGTTACGAGGCAGGGGATATGGCAATGAGAAAGACTGTGAAGGTCACTACTCTCATTCTTGTACTTTTTTAATTGTGTGTGTGTTTGTATGAAGGAAGGTCATAGACAACAAACAAGTAAATATCTGAACGAAAGATATTTCATAGAGTGAAATGTGCTATGCAAATGATAGAGCAGGATGATGTGGAGTACACTCTATTTGAAATGGGAAGAGATTGAATATGAAGGATCCAGGTATGTGGCGAGCAGGAGCCTGAACTTTGGGTGGGAGCATCACCCTGAGTTAGGAACGAGGGAAGTGAAATGAGGCCAGTTTGGCTGGAGTGTGTTGCCTTGAGCAGGTTAACACTGAAGGTCAGCATGGCTTGATGTGGAACCTGGCAAACCATTGCTTATAAAAATGGATTCTTTTCTAACTGCAATGAAAAACCACTGTAGCATTTTAAGTAGGAAAGTATATGGTCAAATTATGGTTAAAACAGCTTACTTTGGTTGATATGTAGAAAATGATGCACTTGTTTCAAGAGAGGAAA
>CAUYSK010010303.1:0-12440 GCA_963575035.1 Avahi laniger | reverse complement strand
AAAACACCATGGATTCAACCAAGAGGCTCCTGGAATTGACAAATGAATTCAGTAAAGTCTCAGGATACAAAATCAATACACACAAATTAGAGGTTTTCATATATGCCAATAGAAGTCATACTGAGAATCAAATCAAAGACTCAATTCCCTTCACAATAGCAACAAAGAAAATAAAGTATCTAGGAATATATTTAACTAAGGAGGTAAAATACTTCTGTAGGAAGAACTATGAAACATTGAGGAAGGAAATAGAGGACATAAACAGGTGGAAAATCATACCATGCTCGTTGGTCGGCAGAATCATCATTGTTAAGATGTTTATCCTACCCAAAGTTATCTACAGATTCAGTGCAATCCCTGTTAAAATACCAACATCATTCTTCACAGATGTAGAAAAATTAATTTTACACTTCATATGGAACCAGAGAAGACCCCACAGAGCAAAAACAATTCTAAGCAATAAAAACAAAATGGGAGGTATCAATTTACCAGACTTCAAACTTATTATAAGGCTGTAGTAATCAAAACAGCTTGGTACTGGCACGAAAATAGAGCCATTGACCAGGGGAACAGAACTGAGAATCGCGATATAAAACCATCCTCATATAGCCTTTTAATCTTTGGCAAAGCAGACAAAAACATACACTGGGGAAAAGAATCTTTATTCAGTAAATGGTGCTGAGAAAACTGATAGCCACATGTAGAAGATTGAATCAGGATTCATACCTTTCACCTCTCACAAAAATCAGCTCACGCTGGGTAACAGATTTAAACTTAAGGAGTGAAACTATTGGAATTCTAGAGGAAGATGTTGGAAATACTCTGCTAGATATTGGCCTAGGCAAAGAATGTATCAAGAAGACTCCAAAGGCAATCACAACAACAACCAAAATAAATAAATGGGACCTGATCAAATTAAAAAGCTTCTGCACAGCCAAAGAAACTGTCACAAGAGTAAACAGACAACCTACAGAATGGGAGAAAATTTTTGCATGCTACAAATCCGATAAAGGGCTGATAACTAGAATCTATTTAGAACTCAGGAAAATCAACAAGAAAAAATCAAACAATCCTATCAAAAAGTGGGCAAAGGACATGAACAGAAACTTTTCAAAAGAAGACAGAATAATGGCCAACAAACATATGAAAAAATGTTCAACATCTGTAATCATCAGGGAAATGCAAATCAAAACCACAATGAGGTATCACTTATCTCCAGTGAGACTGGCCTTTATCAAAAAGTCCCAAAACAGTAAATGTTGGCGTGGATGCGGAGAAATAGGAACACTCATACACTGCTGGTGGGACTGCAAACTAGTGCAACTTCTGTGGAAAGCAATATGGAGATACCTCAAAGAGATAGAAGTAGAACTACCATTTGATCCAGCAATCCCATTACTTGGAATCTACCCAAAAGAACAAATGATACTCTATAAGAAAGACACCTGCACCCGAATGTTTATAGCAGCACAATTCACAATTGCAAAGATGTGGAAACAACCCAAGTGTCCATCAATACATGAGTGGATTAATAAACTGTGGTATATGTATACCAGGGAGTACTATACAGCTGTAAGAAAGAATGGTGATATAGCACCTCTTCTATACTCTTGGATAGAGCTGAAACCCATTCTACTAAGTGAAATATCACAAGAATGGAAAAACAAGTACCACATGTACTCACCATCAAATTGGTATTAACTGATCAACACATAAGTGCACATATAAGAATAACATCTATTGGATGTTTGGCAGGGGGGAGTGGGTAAGGGGCAGGAGGGGACTGGTATATGCACACACGGAGAGTGCAATGCACACCATCCGAGGGATCACACCCTGGAAACTTGGCCCTGGGGCGGGGGGCAAGGGAAACATACGTAACCTAAACATCTGTATCCCCATAGTATGCTGAAATAAAAAAAAAAGAATTAACAATCACTATGCCAACTTGAGGTGAAATATGTCCTTCCTTTCCATACCCCAAAGGGGAAATTAAGAATGTTCACCCAGAACCTTTCATCTGGACACCTGAGGCTGACCTGGGTAAAAGAAGCATGTCCCAGCTCCACCCCTTCAAATTTCGTGATCTTAAGCTGTTACTCTCTGGTGCAAGCTGCAGTTTCTTCATCTATAGAACCTAAAACTGAAAGTTGAAGTAATGATTGAGACAATACATGGAAAGCTTCTGCCCACCACCTGCCTAGAGGTGGCTCCTGTGATTGTGACTGAAGCTGAGCATGTTTTGGTTCTTGTTGGCACGGTTGGCAGAGACGGTTCTTCCACCAGACTCTGAATCCCATTACATAGGTTCTAACTCGGGTTTAATATCTGAGACAAACAGCTAAACAGCTAAACAACTAACCTGGGAACATCAGCTCCTGTGGGCATTTTGACAGCAACATTAGATTGAACTGCATTTTGACTGCAACATTCAGATTGAACAATTAAAATTCATTTTGTCTGTAGCTTACAAAATTTTTTAAACCTCAACACAAAATAAGACAATAAAAATCTTTCAAAGATACCCTATCTAATCAGAATTGTCTTGTTATCTTTATATATCAACTATTATTTCATTCTCGATTTGTTTTAAAATATAAACTCTGGAAAATATAGTTCTGATTGATGTGATTATGGCATCACATAGCAAAAAGAATTTTTAATGTCTATTTTTATTTAATGGAATTAAAATAGATTGATTAATATTTAAGAAATTTTAAATAGATATAATCTAATAATTTATGAATAGGGCAGATGAGGAACATAGTTTTTACAACTTTAGAGATCTGAATATGAAATCAAACGTTTGTCACATGTGATTAAAATATATTCAAATATTTGAATATATATGAATATATATATGATCACATTAATTTGAGTCTTGTAGCAATCACATTATTCACATCTTAGGTAGAATTATGACCAATTTCATAGGCTACAAAGTAAATGAACCATTATTCTTTAAAAATTTAGAAATTAAAGATAATACATTTTGGAAAGGGAAGATTTACTAGCATTTCATTGACATAACATTCAGGGATTATTACTGAAATAACCTTATATATTACAGTAAAATAATGTGACTTAAAATATATATTGTAGTTTTTTATTCATTATATTCAAAGTTTAGGTGGAAAGTTTCCAGAACAGGCATGAATTTACAGGTGAGCACATAACAACTACAAATAGAGAAAGAATGACAGACACAAAGATCTGTTCCTGCTCTGTTTTGCTAAGTTGGAAACACGAGAATAGGGACAATAATTATAAGTTGTCTCCACGAGAACAGGGACAAGCACCCTTTGTGGAAATATACGGCCTTCACCAATTCTACAGAGGCTTAAATCTCCATTTTAGAAGAAACAGTAGAAAACACAGCTCTGTTGAGAGTAAAGGTGTAGAATATGGTTTTTGGGAGCCACGGTTCTTCAAATTCTCCTGTCTTATCAGTTACGAGGTCTTGGCAGAAATCATCATCTTTCTTTTTAGAGTTTAAAAATAATACCTACCTGACAATCTTGGTAAGAACTCAACTTGTTAATGTATATAATGAATTTGTATTATAAATAATTTTCTTTATAGCATTCCTCTGTTATTTGTGTGTGTGTATGTGTGTGTGTATAAAATCTCCTTCTTATTGAAAGACAGAATCATTTAAGTTTAATGTGGATTTTCTGTCTTTGAGGGCATTACAAGTGAGTGTTATATCAAAATTGAATACTTGTAGATAAATTGACCAGTTCCCACAACATGAAAGTGATTGAAATCTGTGACTTGGGGTCCACTCACATGCAAATATGTTTTCTAAATAATTTGTGAATTAATGATACCACTAAATCTTCCTAACACCCCACTTTGATTTTTAGCAGTGACACTGGTCAAATCTAACAGTCACAGGACAGCGTCAGCGATGGTGCTCATGTGATATCCTGGTTTTCTGCATAATGTTAAATGCATCAGTGCTCTTGGTTGAGTATTAAATACTCAGATAAATAGCCATAAGCAGGAGATTTACTGTAAATGTAAGAGTCATCAACAATTATTTTTAAGAAGCCTCTTAGAGATTTATAATTTTGAAACATTTCTGTCTTAATGGATTTTTATCCTCAAATCTTTATTTTAAATTACGAGTTATAGAAATGAGTCTGAATTTTAAAATAACTATGAAATCTCTACCAGGTGCCACCATCGCACTGTGCAATTTCACACATTATTTCAGTGAGCGCTCACAAAGGTGCTGGAAAGGCTTGTATAAAGGAAATCAATTCTTCAGAAACTCCAGTATCCCCAAACACTCGAATTGTATTAAAAGAGATTCTTATTTCAATACACTGTTATTATTTTAAGCTGTCCTGGTTAAGTGGCAGGACCGTGTCTGGGGTAAGAAAGTGTCCCCAAGTCCTTGAGTTCTAATTCTGTTTCCTTAATTGCTTGGCTGGGCTGATACTGGACACATGTTTTAGCCTCTCGAATCTCAGCCTCTGTATGAGGAACATGGGGATCACATTAATAATAGCTGCTTTGCCCAATTTATGGCTTGCTGGAGGATTTTTCTGAAAGTGGCTTGAAAATTCTTAGGAACTACATGAATGAAAGATATTATTAAGCTGCTCCCCATAAGGTATGGTAGCAAGACTATTTGATTAAGACACTTTGTTATTTGTAAGCGTTATTTGAAAAAATTGTTTCAATGCTAAGTTTAGATCATTCATAACGTAATTACCATAGCATATGCCCTGATGGTATTTTATGAAGCAATTAAAATGTTTCTACAGATCATTAAAAATGGGTATATTATCGTTACCACCTTAGTATGAGTGGTGTATTTATGTAAAGAGTTAATCAGTAAAAGAAAAATGAAAGATATAACACAATATTATATGTAAATTTAAATGTATGTGAACAAAACAATTATAATTTTTTTTAAGAATACATACAAATAAAACACACTCACTGGGGAGCGAGTCATGTTGGAGCTGAACAGGAACCTCGAATGAACGAGTAAACACCAAGGCGAGAGCAGGGCCCCGCACAGACCAGGCCGATCATTCCGTGACGATTCCTCCTTGAGGAATGTGACTCACCGAAACCTTGACACCTGACGTCTAAATAAACAAATGAGAAAAAAGCGACTGCAGCATGTGGGCACAAGGATCTCGCTGCAGAGCCTCTAACCGTCCGCTGCCACCTGCCCACCGTGTTCTGTCTCTGGCTGCACCTGAGCAAGCGCAGGCGGGACTGCCGCAGTGACCTGGGGCTGCCCCAGAGCCCTCTCAGGGACACCGAGGGAACTGGGAGGTCACCGTTCCAGCAGCATGCTGGTGCCTGTGGCTGTTGAAGGCTTGTGCTACGTTTTAGCGTCTCCTGGAGGTGGCCCATCGCGTGACGGAGAACATGGGCTGCAAAGTAAGAGACTCGCCTCTGAGTCCGAGTCCCGACACCTACTGGCTCTGTGACTGCAGCAAGTTACGCAACCACGAGAAGCATCAGCTTTCTCCTCTGAACATGGATCAGTGACGGCCCAGACTCACGAGATTCTCATACATCTCTTAAGCGCTTAGCATAGGACCAGCATATGGTGAATCATCAACAGCAAACACTGCTTACAATCACCTACCGCTACTGCCACGCTAATGAGAGTTCCCCCTGCTTAGCCTGATAGAACCGCTCCTTGGAAGCAGGGATGAGTCTGCGCACTTTCCCCCCGGTTCTCACGCTGATTCATCTCAAGCTCTTAGGTCTGCAGCCCCTCAGAGGCAGGCGACATTAGGCAAGAATGGTACTATTTTTGGCCCTGTTATTTTCAGAGGATTATAGATAATGATATCGCATGCAAAATTGCTTCCTATTTGAATCAGTATCTATAATTGGCTACGTGATCACTTGTACTTAATTATTTTAAGGTAAGCACTCTGGAATTCATTATTTTAATTAATATTTTACTAGCCACTAGAATATACTAATGCTTATTAACATAAATAAAATGAGAACAATGTGACTTCACCTTATTCTAATATTATTAAATGAACTGAACGAAGATTTAAGAAATATGGGTGGTGGTGCTGGTTTTTCCCTTAATTAGCTGTGAGAGCGTGGGTAAGTTACCTGAGGGCTCAGTAGATCTGGAGGCATAGTATAAAGTGCTGTGGAATCTCAGGTTCTCTCCAGCACTAAAAGGTCATGGCCTGAAATTGTGGGTTTGTTTCAGGTGTACACAAAATAATTGTCACAGAGAAAATGAATGAATATCAGTGATAAAAAATATGTATGTGTGTATGAACATTTTTATATGTTTAAATATATAACTGTTAAAAATTGAAACACTGAGAATACATTTGAATATCATTTGATACTTGAACATCCCGATTTTTATAAAATAAAAATGAATTAATTTACCATATTTGAATCATAAGTCAAAAAAACAAAGTAGAGCTCATGTTAAAAAAGACAACTCAAATAAATGCTTCCTCATGTTTGCTCACTATGGGCAACTTTGAGGAAATGATCATTCAGAAACATGAGGCATCCAAGATATGAATCCAGGTTATCTGAAATGTCATTTAAAAAATAATTCAGATAAGGAAAAACAGAACTAGCCATTTGGTCTATACTGAATATATCTAAATATATTACACAGTTTAATAGGGTTTCTGAGATATTGCTATTGACTTTAAGTGATTACATTCATTAAATGTTAAAATACCTTTTTAAAAAGCAGATAATTCATCTAACTTGTCACTTTACTTGGACCTGGGACAAATTCGCTGTGTAAGATTGCTCGGTAAGTCTTCTTGCTCTCGATTTCCCTATCGTGATTATAAGCCTTGGTGCTTTCAAAGTTCAGGGTATACTTGTGCCATCTCTGGTTTCTCAGAGACTTTCAGAAATCAGCCTGCTTCTAGCAGATAGTAGGCATTGTTGCAAAATCAGGAATTCTTCAAGGGTAATAACAGTCTGCTGTGTTGAATTTTACGCTAGGATCCCCAAGACTGACACCCCTTCTTAGCCCTCATAATCTTTACCAGTGGTTAACACAAAGCTGGTGCCAAGTAAGCACTGGTGAGTTGGCTTAATTGTCAGAGTCAATCTTCCTAGTATAGACAATCCTCAGTTAGGCATGACCTGACTTGATGGTGTTCCGTACTTAGGAATGGGTTTCCAAGGCTCCCCATGAGGATAATTTATTATTAAATATTAAATAATAATTTGGGAACTAGTTTCTTTTGAGCATGTGAACAAACCCTCATGGCCTACGCGGTCGGTGCAGCATCTTTATGCTAGCAGCTGGCCTCATTGTTTATATGGTCACTTACACAAAGTATCACTTTCGTCTTGACTTTTTTATTTGATTTAGTGAGTCTGTGTTTACCCTTATGACCATGCAAAGGTCCACTGCAAGTCCAGGTGAGCCTACGGCAAAGAGAAAGGTGATTACAAAGGAAATGAAGTAGAAAGAATTAAGCCTTGGGAGAAAGGCCAGACGCCACCATTCACTGGGACGGCTTTAGGCTTCAGTCGCTCAACGATCGGAGCAATTATAATATAAAGGATAAAGTGAGAATAATGGAATATGTGAAAGGCAGTGCTTCTATGAAAGCATCAATTATTACTAAGCAGAGTAGTGGATTAATTATTGAAATAGAAAGACTATTATACATTTGGCTAGAAGATCAAAATGAGCATAACATTCCTATTAGCCTAAGAATTAAAGAAAGAGAACAAAAGTTTCTGTAACTTGTTATTACAGTAGAGGGCATTATTATTATTACAGTATTACATTGTATTATTATTACCACATATGAGCCATTATAATATTGTTATTATTGTGACTATTACTGTATATGCCCCGTTCTTCAGGGATCTGAATTATATACAAATCCAACCTGGAAATATTCTCAGGAATGTACCTCAACCGTAGCCCAGGGATGCCTGTACTATATTGGGTCAGTCTCTCCAGGCCAGCCTCCGCGTCCCACCGTACAGACCAGCACCTCCCTTCCTTTGCCTGGATGGCTCAGGGCGGCACCACATCTCCAGCTCTGCATACTCCAGGAGTTACTGGGCACTTTCCCACCAGTCCCAGACTGATTTATTAATTATAGTGTTTTCATGCTTCCTCATCCCTGATGATCCCAACCTGCCCAGGTTAAGAATTTAGCTAGGAACCACTATTAATAAATCAATGATCTAAGCGTTTTTGTTATTCTAACTGAAGACTATAATCATCTGTTTGGCATGTTTACTGGTCAGTAACTATCAGATAGATTTAATTTATTTTGTCCCTTTTAGCTGAGGCCAGATCTACATATTTTCACATAAGAATCTGTGGGCATTAAACTGGATGATCCATGTGGTCTTATCCCTGAATATTAGATATTGGATGTACACATAAAAATGGTTATAATTAATGTGCTATTATGGAAAATAGTTCATAGCCCTGTTAGTCTAAGAATAGCTATGATAATAGTTTCAGAAACTTTTAGAATACTTTTTCACCATTTTTAATTTTAGTTTTAGCAACAAAAAATCATTTGAATGTCAAAAAATATATTTCACCATATTTTTACACTTATATTCTTAGCAAGAGCTCTGTCTATAAAATATCTACTACATAAGGTGCATTTATTAATATACATCCGTGTGTCTCTAATTGGTTAAAGAAATGAAGCTTTGTCAAAGGCCTGAAATGTTTTCACTTAAGGCAAGGATGTGAGACAAGCCACCAGACATTTACTGAAACTCACATGATCTGTTGTGTAAATTGATGACCTGCAGGTGTGGTTTAAGCTTTGTCTTGCGCGGCCTTAGGCCTGATAATGACTTACAAAGGACGTCTCCAAGAAGAGAGGGGGCATGATGAGGCATGTCTGACCTCACTTCTCATGGCCAGCAACTCAGCTTCAGAGCTTTCTGCGGTTCCCTTGGCCAAGAGGGGGGTCCATTAAGTCAGCTGGGGGCTTAAGATTTTATTTTAGTTCACATGGGGATGCTTTATGTCCTTGGGAAGTTAAAAATTGTAGTAAAGTTAAATTTTCTTATCACATATACAGTGTCAGCAGCCATTAATAACTCATCCAAATATTGAATTAGTGTGAAACTCTAAGATGAGGAAAATTACTTTCAGTGCTCTTGCACAGTAAATGCCTAGAGAATATAGTAGGTGAATCTCTAAATCCTGAGGGATCCATTGCCACAATACAGAAAGCTGTCCTAGGCAAATGCAAAGCAGAACCTTGATTCCTGATTTAAAGGTACAGAAAAGAAAGCTGGACATAAAGATCTAATGAAGAATAATACTTAGTATTGCAGTTAAAATAGTAGCAAGGTTGGGTGCCACTGGTGCCAGAAGAATTACAAGCATATTTACTTCTATAAAATCTTGTACATACCTATAAACAAGTCTACCTTCCCTGTCAAATTTTCCTTCCTTCCTTCTTTCACAGGTACTATGGAAGTATTACAAAGTGAATTTCCTTTCTTTATTGCACCCCATTTTCCTAATTTAAAAAAATACAGATTCTATTCCTTGTAATTGGGCTAGAGAAAAAGGATATCGTTTTACATGTGGCCATGATTTTTCTTTGTTGTAAGCTGTGAACTAAAATAAAATTTTAAGGCTCACCCCCCCACCGGCTGACTAAATGGGCCCCCCGGTGGCCAAAGGAATACCCTAAAACTAAATTGCCTGCCAGGAGGAGGGAGGTCAGACATGCCTTATCATGGCCCCCTCCCTTCTTGGTGACATCCTTTGTAACCCATTAACAGGCCTAAGCCTATGCAAGACAAACCTGCAGGTCCTCAATTTACACAACAAATCTATGTCCAATGGCTTATCTCTGATAAAGAGCTTCTTATGTTGAAACATTCCAAGCCTTTAGACAAAGCTTCATGTCTTTAACCAATTACAGGCCAAAGAATCTTTTAACCCACCTGTAACCCCTGCTTCGAGATGGCCCACCTTTTCGGACCAAACCAATGTATGTCTCCCACTTACTGATTTATGACTTTACCTGTAACCTCTGTTTCCCTGAAATGTATAAAACTGTAAACTGTAACCCAACCTCTGCGAGTCCACTGCTCAAGACCTCTTGGGCTTGGCTCTGGGTCACGGGTCCTCAAATTTGGCTCGGAGTAAATCTCCTTAAAATTGCTTTACAGAGTTTGGTCTTTTTTTCTGTTGACAAAGCTATGTCATAGAGTTGACACATTTTACTAAACTGGTACATTCGTTCCTTGGGCTCATAAAGATAGATCTATTTCTTGTAATTAGGATGGATCTATTTTTGCAATTTCCTTGCATTTTTTCCTGTTGCCAGGTGAGATTGCCCCTCTTCCCAGTCCTCCTTTTGTTTCAGAAGGCACATATTTACTGACTCAGATGGCTTGCCCCCCAGGAGTTCCCAAAACATTTCATCCAGAGTGCAGAATAGGGCAGCCATTAGTTTACCTAGTGGATCTCTTTACAACAGATCATCAGGTGCTTTAGAAGACAAGAGAAAGGTATGTTCCTCTAACAAAGGGCCTATTTGCATAAGAATTTTAAAGGAGAAAGAATAGATAGAAGATTGTCCAGGGATACCCACAGCTTTAAAACAAAAAAGGTCAGAAGAAATTACAGAATTCATGGCTCCAGGATCCACAAAAGAAAACAGAAAAAGGTTAAGATGGGGAAAAGAAACAGACACTCCACTTCCCAACTCAGAGGTTCCCTCATTATGCCAATTTTGCACATTAGTTTGCACCATTTGCCAATTATTTTCTGTCTGATTTCTCAGGAGGTAATGAAGCTTCAGACTTAGGTTGCTTCCTTAATCTTTTTTCCCAAATGTCTTGGCTTCTTAACATAGTGACATATTGACTTTCCACTAGAGCATCCCTCTTATTTGTTGTTGGCTCCCAATAAATTGTGTTCCCTTTGTGAATAATTCTAACTGGACAGCTAACACTGCAGTCTTAAGTTCTTCCCCACATTTTCCTGAACTGGATGGCTGCCACCAACTGTCTGCCCTTGCCATGCAAATATTTTTCTCTGTCAATTCTTGGCAGGGAAATTCCTGGCAAAAAGGCCACTACAAAAGTAGAGGTCAAGGATACATTCTGATATTTTCCTGGATTGATCCCCATAAATTTAGAAACCATTTCCATGAACTGCTGATGAAAAGCAACAGGGACACACCTGGCTCTTGAGTGCATTATTGTAGCACTGCTAGAGGTCACCATCTGCAGATAGGCTCCAAGGACTGCCATCAGCAGCCCCTCACGTTGGGTTTCTCAGCCATGAAGAGCAACTTGAGTTATAGGAAGAGGTGGACAGTTGGCTTCCTGTGGCCATGCATTCCCTGGTGAGGGAAGCTATCATTTGGCTCCCATCACTCCTGTTCTGTTAGCTGAGAAGTCAGCCAGAGGCAACATTTCACACAGCAGCCAGTGTACATCCCTACACGTATGGCTGTAAATTGAAAAAACGCTGCAGAGTGCTTCTGCAAATTTTTGTGAATCTTCCAGGTGCAATAAAAAGAACTCTAAAGATGGGTAATATCAACTGGCGGGAAAGCAACTGGAGAGATTCTGGCATTTGAATCGTAAGAGGTCCAAAGGGGTAGGGCTGATTTTCATCATGTTGAGATGAAAAATAGGTTGGTTTGTGCAGCACTGTAGTTGAGGTTCTCATTTTGCCATAGTAGTTTGACTACTTTTGTGTTCTCTCTTTTCTAAGTTACCAGGGCAATCACTCACCATCCCAAAGCCTTTATTCTTGGATAAAATCTCCGACCCAAATTCTCAATGACTCTTTGATCTTCCCTCTTAACGATTTATAGATCCTTAGCTATGTTTTGCATATTTGGTTTAAAGGAAATCACAGAGGTGAAATCAGGACCGGGACACCCAATATCAGGATATTCTAAGAAGATTGACAACTTGCCCCATCTATAGGGAAGTCATCCCAGATGTCCACAGACAGTGAGAACCATCCACCCACGAGACCATTACCTCCCTCCTCTGAGGTCCCGGAGTGAAGAAAAGGAGTATAACATAAAAAGAAGCAGCGGAAACAAAAGGGATGACAGCAGAGAAGGAATGAGAACCTGGAGGGAGCAATAGATTTCAGCTTCTTGGTGTCGCGACCCGGATTGCAGAACGGGGGATGGACACAGAAAGAAACACACAGACACACACACAAGACGTACAAGACTGAAGTAGTGAATTCTACCAGTCTTTTTATTATATACTTTTTCTATGTCCGGCAGCTATTTCCTGGTATGTGACTATCTTGGGCGCCTTGAGGAAAACACATTTTCATTCCTTCCAGATGATTGTTTAAGGGAAGCAGACGTTTGCATCCTAACTTCTTTCATCTTAACTTCTTTATCTCATTACCGTATGCAGGATAATGAGACACTTTGGCTTGTTTGCAAGACCCCAGGCGCTTGGTTATCTGT